>JACEEZ010004363.1:172500-215000 GCA_016584305.1 Chionoecetes opilio | reverse complement strand
ACGTTTAGCGGCAGTTCCACCCACAGCTGTTTCCAACAGCTGATACCAGGGGCGTATTTAGGATCTTGAAACATTGGAGGCTTAGCCCAGCTAAGAGAACTTTAAATTTTTACTGGATAATTTTCGATTTATTTATGAGTATAATGAATATAAGATGTGAGACACTGTGCTCTACCAAAAGGCTCCGGTAATTTGCTTAGGATAGCTTTCGAAACATTAAATTAAAATAAAATTAAGACAATCTGAGTTGGGGTTCAACTTCGTTATCATTTTTATTTTCATCAGTAGGAGTAAAACCCTAAGAAAAAGAGAGCTTTGGCGTGATGAAGCAGTCCTATAGATTGTATATTCCCAATGCTTTGTTCAGTACTGAAATCTGACCAACCTCGGTCTTATAACTATTTATTTTTTATTTTTACATCACAAAGGACTGGCCAAGGACACACACAAAATGCACTTTGAAAAAAATGCACTTCTTTAACTTGTGTCTTGTCCATCTGATATTCTCTTCTTCACCTCTCCAAAAGGTCTTTTGGTGTCTCCTGTCATGCACTCCTCATCTCCTCTGTTCTCTCCACCTCTCTCATGTCCTGCTCATAAAAAGGATGCCATCAGCATACGCTAAGTAACATCTAACCAAATATCTTGTTTTGTACTATAATTTTATGTTGGCCCCAGTCAGAGATATCTTATTTTTGTGATAAAAGGTATTTGAGATCCGGGGCTATTCACAAAACATTCGGGGCTACAGCCCCCAATGCCCAGGCCTAACACGCCCCTGGCTGATACACAGAGTATAAACACTGGCGAATGCAAATGGTGGAGGGTGAGTGCAGTACGTTTAATGGCAGTTCCACCCACAGCTGTTTCCAACAGCTGATACACAGAGTGTAAACACTGGCGAATGCAAATGGCGGAGGGTGAGTGCAGTCCAGTCGTATAGGTAGGCTACAGTAAAAAAATTGGGGTGGTTTTTTTGGGGCTGGAACGGATTAATGGTATTTCAATTAATTTCAATGGGGAAAATTGATTTGATATACGAGCAAATTGAGTTACGAACTCGATCAATGAATGAATTAAACTCGTAAGCCAAAGTACCACTGTATACAAAGGTGGGCACCAAACCGTTAATCCGTTAATCGTTAATTAACGAAGTTAACATTTTCGTTAACTATTTCACTTAAGTTAACTTTGGAAATCATTATCGGACTAATTAACTAATGTTACATTTAACTTCCGTTAACTCAAGTCCGCTAACCCAAAATTTTCATAAAAACCGGTAAACGTTTAAAAGTTTCTATTATTTTCAGATTTTCAATACAGATGTAGACATTGTAGAGTCTTAGCATATTTAATATTGTACGCGTCATTCTTTCAACCCCGATATAACGCCACTTATTATTATAAATAACTTTTCAATTAAACTTCGAATTGTGAGTTCAAAATGATATTTTATGTATTCGATATTTAAGCAATTATTTTCTATTAATAGATCATATAAAGTTTCTTTAATAATCAAATAAGATATTGCACCATAGCACGCAATGCAGCGCTATATATAAAAGGCAAAAAAAAACTAATTTAAAAAAACTATAGTTTTTGGGTTCTAAAGCCCTTAAAAACCTCCTTAAAGGCTGATTTTATAGTTTGGCACTTTTCAAAGGTGTTTTTAGGTGGTTTTAGAGCAAAAACTTTTTTTTTTTTTTTCTAGAATAAAAATTAACGTTAACGGTTTATCGATAACTTCCGTTACATTTTTAAAGAATTAACTGATTAACGGTTATCGAAGTAAATTTTTTGGATAACGGAGTAACGGTTAACGAAGTTAACTTTTTGATTAACGGCGCCCACCACTGACTGTATATATATATATATATATATATATATATGGCCGCGCCGGAAGGCACCCACACACACGCAGGCGGCAGGCCGCGCCGGACGGAATTTTCAAGCGCTGACTGATTTTCATCCAGCCGCTGCGACAGGCCCCGCCGGATGAAAAACACCCCCACACACACACCGGCCGCCTCTAGCCAAGCCCCTTTTCGTCGGCCGGATAGGCCGCGCCGGTGTGTGTGTGGCCGGCTTTATTGACAGAAATGGTTAAAGCGCCCGTGTTTTGGTGCAAATCTGATGTAGCATGGGTTCAAATCCTGTGCGGGGAATGGAAAAAGGAAATTATTTATTTCAGAATTATGAATTACCAGCCTGAGTCCTATGTCTGTTGGAAGGACATACTGACGGGATTTCAAAAGGTAAAATGAGGCCAGGGCAAGGTGAAACATCTTTCGGGCCCAGAGACGTGCCCCCATAGAAGCCTCACCTGGCTCCATCTTACAGCCACTGTGCAAGTCTCTGTCCACAGGGCTTGGGTATTCCCTCCTTGACCAAGACTGCCCCTTCAGGAATCCCCCTCAGAATACCTCAACAGCAAGAAAAAGTAAAGAGAAGAGAGAAGATAAGAAGAAGGAGCAAGAAGAGCAAGAAGACCCCCCCCCCATGACAGCAACCATGGAGGAAGAAGAGTGAAAAGAGTGCAGGGACTGATGGGATTGTGTAATGTATGTTACATTAACAGTATGCAAAAACTGTACTTATTTTCTCATAGGTTGAAAGAAATCATTATTGGCTGAGAGAAAGACTGGAGGTGACAGTCATAGAATGTTGACAATACATTAAGGGGCTTTTTTTTGGGGGGATACTTTATGAGGATCCACTTTGTTTAAAAAGTTTATACTTTTGATAGAAGTGGAATGGACCGTTAAGGCAGCTGGAATTCCTAATGTATATATAATACAGTAGAACCCCTCCAAATCGGACCCCCAATTCCCCGGACAAATAATCTAGGCGGACAATTTTCATAAAACTCGGACACGTCTGAGTAATATGCAACCTCGGTTTCAAGACTCGGACAGCCACCGCCAGGAGCAGCTGGCGGCGTCACTGCTGCATCAGTCTGCCATGTGCTAGCATGGCATCTACATTGTTGCTCATCGTCGAGGTTTATTTTCTCTTGATTTAACCAATTTTTTTTATTTTGCCTTTATCAGTACTATGAGGACCATCCATGGTTAATAGATGACAAAATGAGCTAAAAGAGTGAGAAAAAAAATTCCAACGTAATTATATTTATTTGGTATAACTCGGACAACCTGATAACTCAAACAGGCTCAACCCCCATAGAGTCAAAGTTAGAGGGGTTCTACTGTACATTATTTTGAAAATAAGATCTTAAATGCAATTGAAAATTTGAAACAAGCTAATACTAATAGATATCATCATCATCCTTCTGATTAATGTCAGATTTTCCCATAATGTCTTATCAGGGTAGACGGTCGATGATACACTTCCAATTATTTCTATCCACTGGCCTCAACTTCTTCAATGCCCAATGCTGCCAGATCCTCTTCAACACACTGCCTCCATGTCTTCCTTGGCCTGCCCAATGGACGGCGACCTGGCACTTCCACTCTAACAGCTCTCTCCAATGCCTCACCACCTTCTCTCCTCTTCAAGTGCCCAAGCCACCTCCATCGCCTTACTCTCAGCACTGTACTCAACACCTTCAATCCACATTTTCTTGCCACCTCTTCACTGAACACTTCATCTCTTCATGTGATCCCAGTCATATATCTCATCATTCTCCGATCACAACCAACCAACACATCTACCAATTTCTTTCTCAAAGCCCATGTCTCAGAACCATACAGCAATACTGATCTTATACATGCTTCAAATACTCTTCCTCTGTTTTTCAGTGGAATACTCTTGCTTATCAGCAGTCCTGCTATCTCTCTCCACTTCATCCATGTAGTTAATACCCGTGTTCTTACTGCTCTCTCCACTCCACCCTCGCAATCTAACATATCACCAAGATAACAAAACTATTTAATTTCTTCTATTACACCACCATCCACTTCTATAGTTTCTACCTCTTCTCTTCTGCCGTTCCCCCTCGGTTGATTCTTCTTACACACACTGGTCAGCATAAATCTACCACCCCATTCAGGTTTTCTAATCCTGAACATCTTTTACGGCACCACTTGTCACGTTCCTTGCAACGAATAGTTTACTCCTACTCCACTACCGATACACTCCACAGGGAAACCCTCCCACTTGTATATTTTGTTATATTTTATTGCCTGTTACCATCATCTTCGTCTTGGCCATATTCACCTTCAGACCTCTTCTCTCCATTGCTTGCTTTCAATCAATAAATCTCCTCTGAACTTCCTCCTTTGTCTCAGCTGTCAAGACTAAATTATCTGCATATAGCACCTCCCATGGATCTCCTGTTCTGCACTCCTTCGTGGCCTCTGCCATCACTACCACAAACAAAAGAGGACTGAGCCCTGATGCAACCCAACACCTGTCTCAGAAGCATCTGATGTTCCTCCAGCTACTCTCACCCTTGATCTCGAGCCTTCATAGTGCCATTACCAACCTTACAATAGTAATACTAATAGATAATGTAAGATACAGTAAGAATATTTTGTATACTGCTTTTGGAAAGTATTACTAACTTAGGGTTAGCAGTTTATGTACAGTAAACCCTCTCTAATTCGAACCCATATGATTCGAACTTCGGATAATTCTACCTGTTTCAGGCAAAGTTCAAATTATCCAACAACTTTCCATAATCAGAACTGAAGTTCGAATTTTCAGAGTTTTCTGCAGCATCTTCCACCTCCTCTGTGGCATCCACTTCGTCAGCCAGCCTCCACCTCCCTCCTCGCCTCACCTCGCCTCCAACTCATTAAGGGCCAGATTGTTAAATGTCACCTTTCCCTTCCCATGACGGGACCACACGACGAGTTCTCTGCGCTACACGGGAAGCCAGGGTAACGTTGAATCCTTCCGCATCTTTTCCCTTCGTGTAGTCCCGTCACGGTAAGTTGGTATGCTGGAAGGAGTACTATGCCACGTCTGTGCTGTGCAACAATGTATTCCTTCAGAAAAATCAGTGAAACTTGGTTGGGAAATAAAAGTTAGTGTCTCAAAATCCAGGGAAGTGAGTCGTGACTGAATTAATACGAAAGTACGAAAACAAGTGCGCCCCCCCGCTCCACCCCGCATTTGCCAGCGCACCTGCCAGACGCCAAGTGCACCGCACTGCCAGCCCGCCTGTGTCTCCCGGTGAGATTTCAAACCACTCTTTTTATTACGCACAAAGGATAATTTCGTCAATAAACGAAGAAAAAAGTAACACAAAGTCACTGAAATGTTTTTATCTTATCCAATAATGGGATGAAAAGTACAGAGGAGATCAGCGCCAGCGAAGGGAATGTGAAGACATGGTTTGTGCTTGGTCTTCGTTTCTTTACCTTTACCGCGGTGCGACGATATCCGTCGCGGCTCAAAACAGTTTGACGGTACCAAATTACGTGACGAAGACATTCTTCACCGAAGAAGACATCTGACAATTTGGCAGTTACTAAGCACCTCAAGCACTGAAGACCTTACCTTACCCCAGAGTGACACTTGCCAGGGCTGGGTTCAGTAGCGGCCATCCCCCCCGCACACTCCCTACTGAACGATACTGAACGCTTCACAATTTATATTGCTACCAAGATAGCAACTGCCGAAATTTATATGTGGCTATTCTTATTTTTTCAAGAAAAACTTGCCCTGACCCTGTATTTGATGCAGCAGAAGTTATAACAGCAGGAAATGAAATATTAAGGAGGCAAGAAGAGGAGTGCGAAGAGGAGAGGCTTTCTTTGCCCTTTGTTTACATACCCTTATTGTGGCGGGAGCTGGCAACTCAGTAGCGATCCACCTCCCAGATCTGATTGCACTAGGCATACTGTATACTGACGTCACCGTGCACCTTCGTGTGCACCAGTGCGCGTTGCCTCACTGAATGCAGCCTTTGCCTGAAGATGCTATCAGTGACGCCTGAGTGCTCAGTGTGCAGTAGTACTGCATTTCAAGACTTACGTATTAGCCATGTTTTGGTGAGTACAAGTAATACAATCTGTGCTGTTTTGGCATGTTTGAGTGATTTCTTATTGTGTGGGGGGGCTAGAGGTAACCATTAGATAATTAGAAGTTTCGGCTAATTCAACCCAGGTCTCCCCCCAATTAGATCAAAATTAGAGAGGGTTTTCTGTACTGCAGGAACCTTTCTTTCCATCGAATCAAATTGTACATACAATTTACTATTCAGAAAACATCCCATTTAACTGATGATTGTATAACATGGTAAATATTTGTAGAAATGCTTTCAGGCACAAATGGTAGAAGCTCAATTTAACGGAACTAGATTTAGCTAAATGCTCGATGTGGCGAAAAAAACTGATTTCGTTATTCCATTTTTCTACGCCAGGTATAGCTGAAAAATTCTCCTAAATGTAGCAATACACACAACCCTCATTTTCCCGGACTATTAGGGGGGAGCACTGGTCCGGGAACAGCAAACGTCCGGGAATCGCAACAGTCCGAGGCCATTACCCACCCCCGGACGTTTATCCTACTCTAGTATTTACTGTCCGGCAACCACCAATATCAACTACCCCGCCGCGGACTTTTACGTCACTTTGTTGTTGTTTTAAGGGCTGCGAGGATCCCTTGGGGAACACTATGAACCCTGGTGATGTCCTATGATGCTATCACAGGCGCTGTAGTTGACCTGTCTTCCTCGGGAAGGCACAGGTGAGGCGGATGACAGCGTGGTGCGGGAGGGGTGGACGCCAGCTGCCGCCAGCAGGGTGGGCAGGTCACACACAGGTGGCGACGTTCAGGGTGAGGAGTTGAGAGTTTAGCACTATAGTCAAGAGGCTAAAATCAGAAAAGTGCAACACCCTGCTGATTGCATGTTAGAATAGTCCACCAAGTCTGAATGGAGTGTCCAGACATACAGAAATGTGAATCAACTTGTTGCACATTCTGGATATGGATAGTATGGCCGCCATGACAGTTTTCAAAATGGCCACCACGATCGAAACTTTTCTTCATATCTCAGCTTGTAATTGGGATAAACTTACAAAGTTAGAGTCAATCCCTATGTTTTTTTATCATGTCTGAGTTGATTCTGGCATTAAAATGAACCCTAGTGCTCAAATTCTTTAAAAAAAAAAAAAAATACTAAACTTACTTGACGTGATACATTAATTTTTATAATGCAGCTTATTCAACAATTCACAGTTTTAAATGGTTCAACTTAACCGGCAGTGAGGAAGACGATGATGAGCATGAATGTGCACACAAAGATTTTGGTGCGAAGAGAATGAAGCAAGACCAAGATGATGTGCAAAAGCTCATTGACCTGTTCAAGACTTACAGCCCATTTGATCGCACTTCACCAGAACGAATCTCACTTACCACAGGGGAAGTTGCAAGTGAAGCTGTTACAAATGACCTTTTGAGTGCAGAAATCACTGGGAAGCAGGTTGTGTCAGAGTTTATTGAGAACAGGTTCATCAAGAAGACAGCAGGTTTTCATGACAGAATCAAGTCAAAGAATCTACAAACTTTTGAGAGCATGTACACTGTTCAAGTCAAAGTCGGAAAGGAAAAAACTGTTGCACTAAAGGCAGATAGAAACTTTCTGAGGCCTGTGGTAACAGCAATGCAAGCAGGCAGAGATGTTGACATGAACAAAATGTTGGAGCAAGAGATTTGAGCTGTACCACTTTCTCTGGCAATGCCTGATGGCAGACTGCGCCTACCTCAAAACAAAGCTGACCTCGGCAAGGTTCTCCAGCATGGCTTGCCACAGAATGTTGCGCCTGGACCATACCCAACATGCACTATCATTGACGGAATGGCCATGATCCAGACACTAGGTTATAGGATGAACGCTAAAACTCTCGGCGAATGAGCTGATGCTGTTGCTGACCGTGTCAGTCATGTGTTCTCAAACAAATGTACCAGGGTTGACCTTGTCTTCGACCAGTACAGGAAGAAAACAATCAAATCAACAACTCGAAGTCAGAGGGCACGGGGCAAGAAAGCAATCAGACGAGACATGCAGGCAAGAAGTCAGTCCATTGGGCAGTGGGATAGATTCATCTCCTTAGATGAAAACAAAGCTAGCTTGGAAAACTTTCTGTGTACAGAGTTAGCAAACAAGTTCCAGAATGAAGAAGGACGAGAGCTGGTGTTGAATGGAGGATTCACAGACCCTGCAAAAGTGTGGACCTCGTCAGGGAGAGATGTTTCAAAGTTGTCATCTGCTGAGCATGAAGAGGCTGACACAAGAATTCTTCTCCATGCAAAGGAAGCAAGTGAGCAGGGATACCCTCAAACGATTGTAGTGAGCCGAGACACTGATGTCCTTGTTCTCCTTCTCGCCCACCAGCCACAGCTCAGCCTCTTTCTGTGGATGAATGCGGGAACACCTAAAGAGCAATACTTTGTTCCTGTTCATTCCATCACCATCACAGATTCGCAGAGAACATCGCTTCTGGCATTTCATGCTGTAACAGGCTTAGACAGTACAAGCCAGTTTGCTGGCATTGGGAAGCGCTCCGCATGGGCTATCTTCCTAAACAACTCTCAACTTCTGCAGAATCTTGGCAGGGAAGACTTTCCAGATGAGAATGTGCTAGCTGATGCAGAGTCATTTGTCTGCAAGCTGTATGGTCCCAGTAGCCAAAACAACTCCATTCAGCAAGTCAGGTGTGATCTGTTCCTTGGCTTGATCAAAGCAGTTGAGAATCTGCCTCCAACACGCGATGCTCTGACTCTCCACATCAGGCAGGCACATTATCAGACCCTAGTGTGGAGAAGAGCCTTGGAAGCTGAACCCTATCTCCCTGCACCTGAGGATAGTGGGTGGGAACTGCTGGTAAAAGAAGGCAGTGAGGTGCTTCAGCCCCAGCTGATGATTGGCAAGCCACTCACTGCAATCTGTTTAGAGCTCACAACATGCAAATGTGCATCCTGTGCAACTCGACGTTGCAAATGGGCACAGCACGAACTAGGATGCACACAGGCATGTAGATACAAAGAACTTTGCAGAAATCCATTTACTGTTCAAGTTCAGTAAGCCATAATGAAACGTGTTTGCGCATTCTTTCATGGTTTCTGCAAGACAAAATGTGCCATGTTCTATGTCAGAAGGAATCTGATAACAATAACATATTGACTGACACTAATGAATCCTTCACCATTCTGAACAATTTCATGGCAATGAGACTGATTCCATCAGCATCATAAGTAATAATGGTAACACTGCTGTAAAACATAGATATGTGTTGCTTCTGTCAAGTTTGTTCCACGCGTTGACGTCTACTAATTCGTGTGCTAAACAACTGTATGATTGTTTGTCAGGATAAATACAAATATTACACATTGTTTTAGTTCCTTTATAACACAGGTTTTGATGTTTTAGCTTTAAAGTTAACCAAAACAAGAATGGTTCTGTACAGTATTGTGGTCTCCAGTTTTGCCCCTTATTTTGTTCAATTTTTTCTCCTAAAAGCGGGAATAACATGAATCTTTGTGACCCAATACAAAAATAAAGTAAATAAATGTGTTCCCTGTGTTGGAATATGGTATAATTGACACAAACATCACTAATTTATGGCCATTACAACCTACAAGTTTAAAACAAATTCCGATGGCGGCCATTTTGGAAACTGTCATGGCGGCCATACCATCCAGATTCAGAATGTCCAACAAGTAGTCAGGTCAGGTTCACTGTGTCATGCCGTGGGAATTGCGTGCCAAAAGCGATTTTATTGTTTAAATGCCATCTATAGGGTGTTAATAAACAGAAAAACTTGGGTGGCAATTTTACTTTTGGGAATTTGGGTTTTTGTGGGGGCTTAAAGGGGGGTACCGTCATTTCGCAGTTTATGCCCGAAATGAAAGTGCTAATATTGATATAACTATTTTTATCTCTTAAAATATTAATCGGAAAATTATGAAAAAAATCAGGTGTCTTCCTCATATCATCATTCATTTATGTACCAAATATTTAGTTAATATCTGGAATAATTATTGATGTATTAAC
Organism: Chionoecetes opilio; assembly: GCA_016584305.1. Taxonomy (NCBI): domain Eukaryota; kingdom Metazoa; phylum Arthropoda; class Malacostraca; order Decapoda; family Majidae; genus Chionoecetes; species Chionoecetes opilio. Next base: position 205,039 of record JACEEZ010004363.1, on the reverse strand, counting down.
AAATGTTATTTGTACATGCAGAGTCGGTGAACCAAGATATCCGCCGTCTCTGAACTAGGCTACGATTTTGTCCATTTCAGCACCTTTGATTGTCTCCTACTATAAAACAATTCTAACTAAATATATGTACAATAAATGAATGCTAGGCCTAATTGATGATAGCGTAGCGACGTAGCACTATTTTATGAAATATGTTCTTCCCAGATAAGTATCCAATGCAGAAATAAGTAATCCGTGACTAGAAGATTTTAACAACCTCAGCACCAGTTAGTGTCAGGAATTGTTTTTCTTTTGCTACATTATTTAGGCATATACTATGATATTTACACGATATGATTGTGTATGTTTATATATATAAGAAAAAAACGACAAATGTATGATAAAACATGTAATATTCATGACATGACTTCATAGCACTGATACAAATAAAGGAAATAAAAATATACTTTTCTGTAATCATCACACATTCATACCACCTTTTACCACCAGTAATTACTCCACTCAACATCTAGATGAATACTAACAATAGACTAAATGAATCTTAAATGAATCTTATGGGGTCATTTGCTGATCTTAATACATTGGCTAACTGATTGGCTACATGTCATCTTCGTCACAAATTCTGTAGTCTTTCACGTTTCCACAGTCAGTGCATTTGCATAATGCTGTGCATGGCAGGCGATTTTTATGGCGTGAATAGTTCACTTTCTCTTTGCACGCACCTGTGCATCCACACCTAACTAGTTCAAGTACTGCACGTGGTGCTGGCTTTTCGAGACATTGTACTGGTATAAGGTTTTTGTCGTCATTTAGTTTCCATCCATTGCCCTCTGGGAGCAGGTTCTTTGGCCTTGGTTCTTGGTAGGTTTTGTCTCTTGTGGACATCAGGTTGGCACGTTGTATGTGAGGTTTCAGAGTGCTTCGCGTCAGTGGAAGCTTTTCACCCTCCAAGTTCTTGACCTTGAACAGCTCCCATCGAAGATCTGGCAATGTGACGCACAAACTTTTGCTGGAGTATAACTGCAGACGAACGTCTCAACATTGACAACATCAGCTTCAGGAAGACTGTCTGAACATCCAAAGATCTGGAAAGTCTTGATAATCTTGCTGCTCGAAGGTAGTTGCAGGAACTTGGTTATCCACGCTTTCTTCGATATACTGAAGAACTTTCCACCCCAGTCCGCGCCAGTGAAGTTGTGCAGTCCTATCAAAGCCTTTGACTTCTCCGTTCCAATCGCAGTGCACCTCTCTTTGATGTCAATTATCCGGAAGAACTTCGTTCTGCCAGTTAACATCTTCAATTGTCCTGGGATGGTGTGGTTGGCAACAAGATCTAGCAACAACAAGAACACATCTGTGTCTGGGGACCACACATAAATGTCTCGCGTTGACGTTCCTTGTCTTGCTGCATCGATGACATGAAGCGGGATCTGTGTGTCAGCTTCCTCGTGATTGTGAGTGGACATATTCTGACTGATGATGTTGTTTGCATTGGTGTATGCTGATGACCCATACACAACAAGAAGCTCTTTGTTACTCCTAGAGAAATGCTTCAGCAATCGTTTCCCAAGAAATTCTGTGAGCTGGGACTTGGTGTCTACATGAGATAGCAGAAGCTTCATAGGAACATTGCGTATGTTCATCGCGTCTTGTATTATGAACTTCACTGGTTGTGCTGAGCCTGCTCGCTTGGAACGTGTTTTTTCTTTCATAGATCCCGTTATATAGCGGTCGAAGATGATTCGTCCTTCACTGTACTAATTCATCATGTTGTCAATTCTCTTGACAAATGCATCAGCCAGGTCACTAATTGTGTGCATCCCTGGAAGCTTCTTCATACCCTGTACGACCGCTTGTCCATCAATGATGATGACCGTTTCGTTTCAGAAAGAACATTTTAATATCTTAGCCTAGTCCACAAATTGCTAAAGAAAGATTGGACTTGATTCGACGGGTTTGAACTTGAGATATTTCTCAACGAACAAATGACTGCATAGAATATTATTAATTTACTGTAATTCATTAGCTTTGTGAGTTATTTGTTTCGCATCCACTTAATTAGAATCAGTTTATTATACGTGCTGACAAAATCGTAGCCTAGTTCAGAGACGGCGGATATCTTGGTTCACCGACTCTGCATGTACAAATAACAATTTGTTAATACATCAATAATTATTCCAGATATCAACTAAATATTTGGTACATAAATGAATGATGATATGAGGAAGACACCTGATTTTTTTCATAAATTTCCTATTAATATTTTAAGAGATAAAAATAGTTATATCAATATTAGCGCTTTCATTTCGGGCGATAAACTGCGAAATGACGGTACCCCCCTTTAAGCCCCCACAAAAACCCAAATTCCCAAAAGTAAAATTGCCACCCAAATTTTTCTGTCTACTAAGACCCTATAGATGCCATTTAAACAATAAAATCGCTTTTGGCACGCAGATTCCCACGGGATCACATTTCAGGTACACGGCGAACCTGACTAAAGTTGAACTACACTTCTCTATGCCTAGACACTTTAAAAAAAACAGTTGGACAATTCTAACATGCAGGGTCGCCTTTGTTTTTGCAAGCTACAGATTTCAGCCTCCAGACTACTACACTGTGGGAGTGGAAGTGCGGACACTGCAGCAGAAAGTGTTCAATAGTCTCAGAGACATTCCTACACCAGGGGCAGTGGGGGTCAGGGGACTGACGTTGGCTGTGCAGGTGAACCGTGAGTGTCGTGTGCCCAAATGTAAACAATACGACCCCTGAGCATGCTGCCACCTGGCGGGAGGCGCGGACGGGGGTTAGGGGACTGACGGAGGTGGTGCAGGTGAACCGTGTGTCGTGTGCCCAAATGTAAACAATACGACCCGCCTGGGAGCATAGACTGCACCTGGCGTGGAGAAAGCCGCTGGATACTGGAACACAGGGGTGACAGGAGACGCTCCAAACCGCCGGACAACTTTGTCTATTTACGGACTGGACCAGGCATTTGTCCGGGGCTCTGACATATCCCCGGACCTCAGATTTTGACCGGCAAATCCGATATCCGGGAAATGGAGGTCCGGGAAAACGAGGGTAGTGTACACAACCCTCGTTTTCCCGGACTAATATGGGGGAGCACTGGTTCGGGAACCGCAAACGTCCGGGAATCGCAACAGTCCGAGGCCATTACCCACCCCCGGACGTTTATCCTACTCTAGTATTTACTGTCCGGCAACTGCCAATATCAACTACCCCGCCGCGGACTTTTACGTCACTTTGTTGTTGTTTTGGGGGCTGCGAGGATCCCTTGGGGAACACTATGAACCCTGGCGATGTCCTATAATGCTATCACAGGTGCTGTAGTTGACCTGTCTTCCTCAGGAAGGCACAGGTGAGGCGGATGACAGCGTGTTGCCGGGAGGGGTGGACGCCAGCCGCCGCCAGCAGGGTGGGCAGGTCAAAGGTGGCGACGTTCAGGGTGAGGAGGTGAGAGTGTAGCACTACACGGTGGGAGTGGAAGCGCAGACACTGCAGCAGAAAGTGTTCAATAGTCTCAGAGACGTTCCTGCACCAGGGGCAGTGGGGGTCAGGGGACTGACGGAGGCGGTGCAGGTGAACCGTGGGTGTCTTGTGCCCAAATGTAAACAATACGACCGCTGAGCATGCTGCCACCTGGCGGGAGGCGCGGACACTGACCAGGGGTGACAGGAGACGCTCGGACCGCCGGACAACTTTGTCGATTTACGGACTGGATCAGGCATTTGTCCGGGGCTGACATATCCCTGGACCTCGGATTTTGACCGGCAAATCCGATATCCGGGAAATGGAGGTCCGGGAAAACGATGGTTGTGTGAACATAAACGTATATAAATGCAGAATAGATTGAAACAAGACGCTGAAAAAAATATCGGCTTACCTTTACAAGTTCTGAAAAGTGAAGCGACTGCATCGTGTCTAGGCTAGCTGGCTTATGTTGGTTTGGTTTGGTGCGTGGCTAAAAAGTTCAAACAAGCAACCAACCATTAATTAAAGTGAAATTGGGGAAATTAAAGATGATTGTTTGCAAATAATGCAGACTATTTCTTAGTATTAAGAGTTAACGAGTGTAACATATTATTAAAAGTTATTTTAATAAAGTTCCCTACATGTATAATTTGTATATGTATTGAAGGGAACAACAACTTTGCCAGTTGTCTGTTCGGTCGTTTACGTCTCAGTTGAATGCCAGTTCGGTCAAATGTCCATTCGGATAAATGTCCGTTCGGTCAAGTGTCCGTCGGTCATCTGTCCGGGCACGGCCTGAGGCCCCCTGGCCAATCAAAGACGGGCTTAAAAAAAAAACTTAGGCCTCATTTGCAAGCTAGTAATGGATAGAGTATAGTACGTAGTACATGCAGTACTGTACTGAACTGTATTGCAATTATAAGTGCAGGCAATTTGGTGGGAAATGCGCTTTCTAATTCTGCGAGACCACGCGAATTATCTAATCTATTAGTACCTTAAGAAACTAGCGGCACTCCCTGCAAATGATTTTTAAAAAGCGAGAGTTTGAAAGCGAATGTTAAGGTTCGACAGTACGGTCGAGGTTGAGCCTCAATTTAACAGACTTCGGTTTAACAAATTTTGGATATAACAGACTTCATCCGCTACCGGACAAGCGGGCCAAATCAAGCAAAAAGTCCGTTGTTTGAAAAATGTGTATGTTAGGTCCAAGCCTAAATTAAAAATGTGTCTGAGCAGTGCGGGTGTTCCCGCCAAATCAAGCATGTAGCGCCAGCCACGTTTACCTTCCAACCTAGCTACACGGTCTGGTTGTGATTGTGATTATTTCTCATTTATTTCACAATTCTTCATGTTTCTTTCCTTTATTTTCACACAACCGAGAAAATACCCTCGCACTAATGGACAATCGGCTCTAACGGACAATTTTTTCCCTCAAAATCACGGGATGACCTACACCGTAAATTTACCCATAAAACTATCAAATGGAAGAAAAAAATAGGAAACGGCAATAAAGATAATATTTAACCGTCGATTCCTCTCCGTCATGGCTATCGTTTTCTTGACTAGCAACATGTTGCTTCTTGATAGACTTTGCCTCATCAATGTGGTGCATAAAATCAACAGAACCACTTGGCTAAGTGGATACATTCTATTAGCTCGATTGGTAACGTTCTCGTCTGTGAGAAAATATTCTGGTGAAGGTCGGTTCGCATCTCGACCACGGCTAATAGAAAAAGGGAATGATTGATTTCTGAATTATGATTACCACCCTGAGTCAGATTGTCTGTTGGAAACACATACTGACGGTATTTCAGAAGGTAACTGTGGCCCAGGGCATTGACCACTGTATCTAGTATATAGTGAGTGATCTATGCCCAGGGCAATGTAAAGCTCTGTCAGTCGCAGCCAACCTCCCATGGCAACATTACATCATGGCTCCATCAAGGGCCCAGCGCAGTTCTGTCGACAGGGCACTCACTCCCCCCTTGACCAAAAAGCCCTTCAGGAATCGGTAAAATTTCAGTAGTGGGCTTTTACCAATTTCGAGGCCGAAACTTAGTTTTCCTGAATACTTTTGATATGTATTGTATGAATCTGGCACTCGTTTTTGTCGGAAATAAATTTTTGTTTACAGGTGTGGGGGGAATGCCCGCCCCGCCCAGCTCGCTCTGCAAGCCTTGCTCCTGCCGCACTGCCATAGTAGACTATTGATAATTTTTGGGGTAAAATTTCGGTAGTGGGCTTTCACCGATTTCCAGGCCGAAACTTAGTTTTCCTGAATACTTTTGATGAGTATTAAATGAATCTGACACTCGTTTTTGTCAAAATAAAAAAAAATATTTACAGGTGTTGGGGTGGGGATGCCCGCCCCGTCCCTCCCGGTCGCAAACCTTGCTCCTCTTTGCACTGCCATTTTATTGATCATATTTATTTTTTCATGATATCATCCGTTACTAAACCAAACCTCACTAACCTAACCAAACCTAATCTGATTTAACCTAACTTAAGTTTCTGGATAAAATAACAGTGGATTTTCGGTACTACATGTAACGCCATTATTATTCAATTGCGCCATGGGAAATGGGGTTCAAAATACTCAGAATGAAGAAATCTACACGATGATATGTAGGTACAAATCCCAGGACTTTTGAAAGCCCACTACTAAACTAATATCCAGGAATCTCCCACAAAATACCATCACAACGACAAGTTAGATAAACAGTAATAAGAGGAAGATAAAGGAAGAGAGAAGAGATCCCCCATAAAATTCCCGGCACTGCATCAGCATCACTGCTATTAGCGCATTTTTGTGACGTTCACCGCCCTGGTTCAGTCCAGTTCGGACCGGGTCAGGGTGGACTGATGGTCGCCAAAATACATCGAGACTGGCCCCGTCCCATTCGTCGTTCCTATTGGCTGGGGGATCGAGTGGGCGGTACTGAACTGAACTGTGGAGGCGGCAGGCGTCCATCTTGTTAATATCCTTTTTGTCGTCCGCCTTTTAACCTGTGCTGAAGACTTTACAACTACCACGCCTGTGATACTTTAGTCTTATGGTCGGCCATCATGGTGTTTCATGTCTTATCAGCAGCACGAGAAGCTCCTGGTCGCCTTCCCCGCTGACTGTAGTGCGCATGCGCCAGTTCTCCCCACACTGGTCCAAGGTGGTCCTGCTATATGGGTCGGACCGGACTGGACTGGGCTGAACCGTTCTAGACTGCCTCGCAAAAACAGTGACCGCTCGGGACTAGCCCAGTCCAGACCGGGCCAGAGCGGTCGCGAAAATACGCTAATATATATGCCTGCACTCACCTAGCACAACGCCGCCTCTTCTTTCTTATGATCACCTCTTGAGACTCAACAGTTTCTTCTTTGCTGACTACTGATTGTTTATAGCCACCTTCAGTACAGCTGGAAGTCCTTCTCCAGACGAAGCACTGCGAAACTGATCACACGTCTCCTCCCAACGCCTTCGCCATTGTTGCTTCTTCTTCTTGTAGTTGTGACCTTTGAGGCTTTTAACAAACAAACTCAGCTGGCGAGGCAAGAGGAAGGGGCGTTTTCTCCTGTCTTGTGTAGGGCTGTGCTCGCATTATACGATGATTCTGATGATAAACAGAAATAAATGATGTACCAGCAACATCCACTGCTGGCATCTTTGGCATAAATTACGTATTACGGTACCGAATTCAGTATAATAGCGCATAGTCAGTGGGTGGGCACTGGTGGAGGAAAGCGGTCCCGCGAGAGAAAAGGAGAAAGAGAGAGAGGAAGGAGAGATGAGAGAGAAAAGGAGAGAAGGAAAAGGAGAGAGAGAAAGGAAGGAGAGAGAAAGAGAGAGGGGAAAGGAACGAGACATGCATGAGAGAAAGGAGAGAAAAAAAAAAGAGAAAGAGAGCTATAGGTAGAGAGAGAGAGAGGGGGGGATGGACTACTCGCCCGGCGTGCTAACCAATTTATTGGTGCTAACACTGCACCTCGTCTGCTTAAAACACAAACAAAAAAACAGTAAGTGGTAACTCAGCATATGTGAAGGGCTCTGATCAAGGGGTGTCTAGATGAGAGACACACACAGGAAGCCGTAGTCTATCTTTATTGGAGCGTACAGAGCAGCACGTCTCCGTGCTTAGCGAACCCGAGTCTAACTGATAGGGCTGGGCGAGAACCGGTTCTGGAACCGGTTCCGACGGTTCCGCCACGACTGGCTGGAAACCGGTTCCGATTCTGGAACCGGTTCCGCCTTAACGGTTCCTCAGTAATCTACATGACTTGACGGTAGCTATCAGTGGCGTACCCAGAAATTTGAAAAGTGGGGGGCCAAACAAAACAAAACGGTTATACAAAAGTCGTGTTTTCACGGAAATAAGGCGAAGAAATGATCTTTTTTGTGTGGATTAGGTAGGTATTTTGAATGAACATTCAACATACTTATGCAAAGAAAAAATGAGTCTGGACGAATACTTTAATATAACTAAGTTATATACTGGCAAGGATAAAAAAAAAAATCGTTTAAAAAATGTTTTTCGTTCGATGAATATATTTATTTATTATTATTTATTCTTTGCAAAAAGGGGGGGAGCATGGCTGAATGCCTCCCCCCCCCCCATGCCATGCCATGAAATGTGGACAACTGGTAGAGACGAAATGTGGACAACTGGTAGAGACGAAATGTGGACAACTGGTAGAGACGAAATGTGGACAACGCGAACGGGACAGGTGTTGTGTAACTTGGATACTTTTCTCAGTTATATGAAGCTTGTATTTGTATTGGTAATATGACTCATAGGCTGTGGCGTACCGCAAAGACTAAATTATAATATAATAATATATATATATATATATATATTATTATTTATCTATGGTTAAGGTTAGGTTAGGTTAGGTATACTTTGTGGTTAAGGTTAGGTTAGGTTAGGTTAGGTATACTTTGTGGTTAAGGTTAGGTTAGGTTAGATTTTTACTTATAGTGACTTTGATGATTTTTTGGGGAGCCATAAATCACTTATATTTGCTTCCCTCACCCAAAAACCCCGTATTCCCGCCAGTTCTCCACGCTTGTTGGCTATAGGGGGAAGAAGAAAAAGATAGGGGTGAAGGACTTCTTCCAAAGTTTTACCAAAAATAGTTGGTGTCTCTGAAAACGACCGCGAAACTCTCGTCCATTATTACCAAAAGTTGTTTCGTAGTCTATATGAAACCATAGTCGTTTCGTACACTCAGCGAAGAGTTGAACTTGACTACTAGAGTTACGAAATGACACCAGGTATGTACGAAAATACTCAAAATCAGTGTACGAAACTAACTACTTTCAATTCAATATACCTAATTAAGAGTTTTTTTGATTAGGCCAAAGGCTTTTGATTCATTTAAACTTCCTGTAATCCCCGTGAGTAGCTTCTATGGACCACTGTGGCCCGCGCCGTACCCGTGGCCGTGGTGGTACGGGGCTGACGCCGTTATAGTGGACGAGAACTACGCGTTCGCTCTTTAGGTCAGACACACACACTCGGGTGCTAACACTGCACTCTTAGCCTCTCTCGCTTTACCATATACACCACACCTGTCACTACACACCTGTACGGCCTCGCAACACACCTGTCGCCTGTGTATCACCGTAAATAAATGACTTAGGTCTCACTTCTTAGGTGTATGTTTTCTTTTTTAATGTTTTTTTAACAAATAAAGGGCTATATATGTTCCATATTGTAGGATGTGCCTGAACTAAGTCAATCAGTAAGCTTTCCATCTCGTCTGTCCAGTCAGCAGGCATGTTGATGTCTTTTTGAGAGTTTTAGAAGAAAATGATCTTGCAATAAATAATATAGTCATCCACTAATTTCGGTCCTTTATAACAGAAAACGTTTTTGCTCACTCAAATGACGAGCAAAAATAGCTTCGAAGTAGTTCTCTGTTTGCTCAACCAAACAGGCTTTCATCGAGCAAAATCCTCAAAACTGCTCAGTGAAATCTGCTCACTGAGCAGAATAGTGCCCGTGTAATAGCCGCTTTACGCCCCATCTCTCGAAGAAGGCAGTCATTTCTTCACTCACTAGATTAGTTCCGCCATCCGTCGATATTTGCTCAGGCGCGCCCCATCTCGCAAAGTAGAGCCTCAGCTGCCTCACAATCTTGTTCGAGGTTGCACCACTGGGCAGCTGCGCTACCTCAAGCCAGCCAGTTAGCCTGTCAGCATAAGCCAAGTATGAGCACCCGTCCAGCTGGAAGACGTCCACCACTGTCTGCTGGAAGGGATACTCAGGGGCTGGCGTGAGGATCAGCGGCTCAGGTGGCTGTGATGGTGCGTAGGCGTTACAGGTGTCGCAGGAGGACCGGTGGTGCTGCAAATCCCCTTCCAGGCCTGGCCAGTACACCGTCTGCCTGGCCCTTCTGAGCATGGAATCCAGGCCTTGGTGGCTTGCATGCAGGTTTGCTGCCACTTGATGGCGCAGCTCCTCAGGGATAACCAAACGCACGTGCCCTTGGTCATATACGTAGGTCACCAAGCCACGTGACACCGACAATCTATCCCTGACACCGTAGAATAGCCGCAGGCATTCAATCTCCTGCGCTCTGTGGGGATGCCAGTCGCTTGCCAGCACTTTAGCCACCAACAACTGGTATGCCGGGTCCTGCTGTGATGCCTGAAGGACCACTCCCTCATCCATGGTGAGACACTCGTTAAAGTTCAGGGCTGCCACGGTGGCTGCAGCCATTGCCCCTGCCAGTTCCTCCCCCTGCTCTTCATCCTGTCCATCGGGTGGCGCTTTGAGTGCAGGGTATCTCGAGAGGAAGTCGGCTGCACAATTCTTTCTACCGGGCAGGTAGCGGATAGTGAAGCGGTACTGAAGCGTCTTCTCCTTCAGGCGGAAGAGCCGCGGGTTCACTATATCCATGAGTGCTCGATCACCCAGAAGCTTAACCAGGGGGCGGTGGTCAGTTACCAGGGTCAGGTTAGGGCAGCCCAACAAGAATAGGCGAGCCTTGCGGAGACACCAAGCCACGGCGAGCGCTTCGCCTTCCACAGGGGGTACCCGCCTCAGCAGCGGTTAAGTGACGGCTGCCCAAAACAGTGCCAGGCGCCAGCCGGGTCTTGCAGCAGAATGGTACGTCCACAGATGAACGGCAGTGCTGCTGGAGGATGACAAAGCCCAGTCCAGCTTGCTCCAGTCAGTAATAACAGCAGGGGGCCTGGTGCGATCATAGTAAGCCAGCCCGTCCTTGGCCAACTGATATATCGTGGCCTTCGCCTGCTCGAGCTTCTGCCGCAGCTGCTCGTCCCAGTACACTTTCTTGCCGGTGGGCTTCTTGAGGAGGTCGCGGAACGGCTCCATAATAGGGGCTGTTGAAAGGAAGGGCGCCAGCTGGTTCACGAATCCGTACCAAGATCTCACGTCAGTGATGGAGGGTGTTCTGGCATGGAGAAGCTCTTTATGGCAGCTAGACGATCATCTGCAGGCCTGTAGGTGACCCAATCGAGGTGGAAGCCAACGAACTGGGCCCTCGCGCGGCAGGAACTGAAACTTCTCTGGCTTGAGAGTGATGCCCCTCCTGGCGCACAGCTCAAGGAAAGTCAAAACGTGTGCCAGAACGCTTCCTCGATGCAGGTATCATAGAGTAGGGTGTCTTTCAATACATTTGTGCTTCCGGGAGAAACCCTTTGGGTGGCGTCATCGAATTTCTCTTCGTGATGCATCTGTTGCCGAGCAATGCCCCATGGGTGTTCTACAGTACTGATAGCGACCCCACGGGTAATGAAGGTTGTCAGGTGCCTGCTTTCTTCATCAAGCTCGACTTGGTGAATCCCCATTGAGCGTCCAACACCGTCTTGTAGGAGTGTGGGGGGATGTCGGACACCATGTCGAAGGGCGCCGGCGTGTGGTGTGTTTCACGGCGGCACCACGCATTTAGGCTTCTGGAAGTCTACAGTCCTGCGCGGCTTGCCTGACTTTTTCGCCACCACCACCAGGGCGCGCCACACCACTCCGTGGCCTCACCCGGGGAGACTGGGCGAATCACGCCTCTTTTAACATCATCGTCGAGCTGCTGCTTAACCTCAGCCCTCCAATGCTTGGGGGGACCGAAGCAGGGGTGTGGCAGACGTGGGACTGCGCGCCCTCCAGTAGGTGGATGTGATGCGGCGGGGCCTTCCATGCAGGTAGTGGGTTCCTGTCAGTGTTGAATGTTGTCGAGAAAAACTGCCTCAGAAAACCATTCCTCTAGCCGCGGAACGTTCTCCTCCAGCGGCGGCAGCGGCAGCGAGGGAGGTCTGGCCGGGGGGCTGCCGGGAACATCTTCGGTTATCTCCGCAGGCAGCAACGGTCGGCGGTGTGTGGGGAAGTCGCTGTGTACCAGCCCCAACTCCTTACAGGCGGTGCACGAGAGATAAAGGCGCCCCAAACGGACTTGACAAAGTGCACCTCCTGCAGTGTTGAGCGCCTGGGAGGTGATGTGGCAGGGCGCCGCTCCAAGGCAGGCCAGCGGTATCTTGGCCAGGTCTCTGAGGCCAGCCCGGGACGCTGTAACAGCGCAGGCCGGAGACCGAGCGATGCTATAAGGGCTGGGCCAGCCACACACACCTGGGCTCCCGTGTCGGCCAACCGCTGTGGTGGTACACTTTCTGACCACCCACCTGCGGTGCTAATTGCACCTGCAGAAGTGGCTCTGGGGCGATACCTGCGGGGGCCGACCGTCCAAAACTGTTTACAGCCTTGCCAACCTCCCGCTTCTGTAGCTCTTGCACCTCCTCTTGAAGTGCCCAGGTTTCCCCGCATGCATCACAGGTGGCATGCTGAGCGGGGCAGGACGCTCTATCGGGAGCATGCTTATACCCACACCAGCGACACGATTTGTGGGTGTATGTGGAATTTGGCGCGAAGCGGCAAACCACAAGCTTGGCGGGAGGCGAAGTCATCATCGCTGACATCATCAGCGTGACGTCAGCGCCCGCCATCTCACATTCGCGCGAATTTTTCCCGCCGTGCATGGAGGTAGCGTCCCGCCGGGCGCCCTCAAACGAAACACAGAAGGCCCTAAGGCTCTCCACATCATAAAATGTATTGCACTGTCGAAACACTTCCTGTTTCAGGGCTGAGTCACCCAGACCTACTATCACCTTACGCAAGAGCATATACTCTTAGAGGTTTACACTCGCATTGGGGACACTGGAACTCACAATCCATGGCGCGCTGGGCACACCGCACAAAGAAAGCACTGACAGGTCACCCATGGCCTGACAAACACTGAAGAAGTCAGACCAGCGCAAATGCCTGATTCGATGCACGCAACACGATCTTCCCGAGGCGTCCAGAGCGCCCTTCGTAGGCATGGCCTGCCACTGACCTGTGGGGAACTTGACGTCCAGGGCTCGCTGCAGGTCAGCAACACACAAAGGCGAATGTGGGCACGGCTTCTTGATCCGGCCATCTTAGAGGGACAGCCCTGCCTCCACCGACCGGGCCCCCACGTTCTAAAGCCCGCCGAAGACATTTCAGCTCACATTTCTCCGGCGTGGCCCCGGCAGGAGTTTCCCTTTCCCGAGGGACGCTGGCCAGCGGCAGACAACGACGCCAGGTGGCTTGCAGTGATGCGATGGTTTCCCAGCAAACATGGGCTTTTGCGGGCCTGGTGTCGGCTTGTGCCGAGGTACGTATCGGCACCGGCGGCAGGGCAACGGTTTCGGCAAATCGGATGAAGCCGATGTCGGCCCGCATGGGAACTGTATATCGGGCCAATTATTTATAAATTCGTACAGGCCCAAACAAGTCTTCCTTGACTCGGCCCAAGGATATATATTAAGTGGATGTGACATGAATGGCCGGGCGAAGGACTTAAATAGGGGTTTAAAGCTCGGATTTAAAGGGTAATTGTTGATTATTAGGGGCTGAATCGTAGCCACTGTTGGGGCCCCTCGCGCCCGTTGTGACGGCGTTGTCTCGAAGCCAATATTCAAAATATTACCAGTGGAGTGGCCGGGCGCCCGCGGCGCTACATTTACTGCTTCTACAGGCCTCTCAGGCTGAGGATCGACTTCATCTACTCCACAAAGACTTATAAAGGTACGTAGGAAAGGGTGGTGACAATTTAGAGATGATAAATGCTCAAATATATAGACAGACAGTCAAGACTTATAAAAGCCTCAGAACTTTGCCTTTACCTCAGAAAAAATACTGAGTCCTTTCCCGCCCTTATTAGTGTTTTTTTTTTCCCCCAGACCTTAACAGATCATTTCAGATACCCCTAACACGTAAATATTTAAAATAGGGAAAGATGCCACCTTCAACCCCCTGCCCCCCTAAATCCTCTGGATCCCCAAAATAATTTTACTAAACCTAACCTCACTATAACTTTACCAAACCTTACCAAAAACCTCCTAGCGAGACTTAATTAGAGAGAACTGCAACTCCGAAATGCCAGTGGGCGCTGGCAGTTTTAACTCACAATTTGGTGAAAAAGTTGGTCAACTTTTAAAGAAAAATATGGGCTTATTCCACTGCACTTAAAACACACAAGTATAATATTAAGAACGATTTTCTTCTATAGTATATTGTATAGAAGCCTGATTCTGTAAAACATTGTATATAACCAAAAAAACCAAGTAGGTTATAGTTGAGGAGGCGAGGTAAATGCTACTCTATGATATTAAAAGTCAATAACGAATGTTTTAGAAGATATCATACCTAGGCAGTCATAAATTTTTCCTGTTATTATTGTGTATCAATCAAGATGAAAGCCTGGAAGTGCAATGAGGGGGGACCGTGAAGTGATGTTTTATTCAATCTCCCCGCCACAATTCCCGGCCACCACTCCCCGCCCCGGGTGTCGCCTCACAATTATAACTACATTGTCGCAGCAACAAACCGATTTCGGCATTCTTTATTCTTCGTTTTTCCAAGGAAAGGTTATGTATTTGACAAGCGTTTGCCAGGACGCAGCAGTACTGGGTTTTTAAACCAGTGTGAACATCGCCCAAATTTTACACCACAATTACATGTAAAAAATATATTAAGCTTGCTACTCGAGGCGAGTTAAATTTGCATTAAATTGTATTATAGAACCCTTTCCATCGTATGCATTTCATCCATATAATTAGTAAACAACAGAAGAACTATATTTTTTGGTATTCAGTGCGGTGCACAATATTTATCGCGAAATTGATTTAGAAAAAATATTAGTCGCGGAGGGAAACACAGTAGAAACAACCTTTGAGTTAAAACTGCCAGCGACCCCCTGCATTTCTCGAGTTTCAGTTCTCTCTAATTGCGGGGACTAGAAATTCTACCAGGCTACGTAGGTTATATTGAGGTAAGGTTGTAATTAATTTTTTTTGGGTCCCTCTAGGGGTTATTAGTAAGGTTAGGCTTGTTATAGTGAGTTAGGCTAGGTTATATTGAGGTTAGGTTTAGGTTATAGTGATGGTATAATATTAATATTTTACCATTGAATATTTTTTGAGGGGTTCAAGGGTCGTTTAGGGGGGAGGGAGGGTGAATGGGGCAGCTCTCCTCCACTTTATAATTACGTGTTAGGGTATCACAATGATCTGTGTAAGGTCTTGAGGAAAACCCCCCGCTTAAATAAGGGCGGGAAAGGGGGAGACTCTAGAATGTTACCGCTTCAGGGAGTTAGCGTAATAAGGCTTGTACGTGGAGAAGATTGTTACTTGGTGATTTGGTTTCTCGTAATGCAGTTTAAAGCATTACAAGGCACGAGTTATAACCGTCCTCAGTTATAGAACTCAATTTTCAGGCATTTTCTAATCCCTATCACCCGTACGGAAATGAGATATAACACATGGGGGTCTGGAGGGGCGAAATCCCCCCCCCCCCTCCCAGCGATCCAGCGAGGTTATAATAGGATAAGTAATCAATGGCCCAGCTAGGTTAGTTAACTAGCGGGGTGGGGGGGGTCTGAATGGGCGCAGCCCCCCATTATGTCAGGAGAATTTTGGTAAAAGAGGATTACTAAACTGCAGTTTACTGGTGATTTGTGATGAATGGGGTGTCTGATTGTAGCCTTTGGTACAGGCAAGTACTGACCCTACTGGCTAATATTTAGAACATGACTGTGTCTGGATTCAAGTCCTTTTTCACCTTTTCCTACGTTTTCTATAGATGTGTGTTTTTCCCTCTCTCTCCACAACCTTTCCCAAAACGTTTGCTTGTAAAGGGCTGTTGCAACTTTTGCAACCACCATCCTGTTATAAATCATCATAAAATATTGTAAAATGGCAAACATAATAAAGTGTTAAGGTGTTAAAGTGATGAGAAACGAGTGTGAAAGTACAATAATGTTTGGTGCAAACATACAATGTTTTTTAAATTAAAACATAAAGTCTAGGTTAGTTTTAAAGGCATGCTAAGTTAGGTTTAGTTTAAGAGCAATGCTAAGTTAGGTTATTGTTATAGTAGGGGATCTCACCATAAATGTTGCACCGCTCGGGTTCTACCCGTGGACCTTCCGCATGCGGGCGGCTGTTGCTTCCCGTTACACCACGGAACCTTCTAGTGACACCCACACAGTTAGTTTAAGAGCAAGGCTAAGTTAGGTTTTTTGAGGGTCAGATTAAATTAGTTTTAATAGTTTCATTAGTTATTATTTTTATACTTTTACAAATGGAGAGTGTTTTTTTTCCGTCAAAACGTCTGAAGAAAGTGTATTTTTAGAAATGCTGCACTACTGTTTAACTGTCAATCTTCTATTTAAAGAAGCAACACCTTTCCGTCGGTTCTACTGCAGTTTGATACATTACAAGGCACGTAGTTATAACCTGCCTTCACTTGTAAATCTGACCATTGCAGTAGTTTCTTAGATATTTTGTACTTTTCAACCATTAATTGAGTATGTTGGTTTAAAAGATTTTTCTTTTGCCTATGTAATTCTGGTGTGTTAAGAGATGGTGCTTTTTTAAAAAAATCGGAAATGCCTCCATTTTGCAGTTTATCTCCCCATTACTCTTTCTTAGCTTCAGGATAGGCTACGCAAACAATGTCCTGGTTAGATTAGTGGGTATTATTTGACACACTCTGTGCCTGATCTCATTCTAGGTAAAAGTGCATTGCGTTGGATTTGGTAGATGTCAATTTTAGTTTATGCGAACCCCCGGAAAGTGCAGAAATTTTTAGGTGTAGAGGTGTAGAAGAAAAAAAAGAATAAATGTCTTAAATGAACCAACGTTTCGGATACTATAAGGATTAACTAAATACATTTATCTCTCAACTTTCACTGATTTGTACAATGCAACGTATTTAAGTAATGCATAAAATAGTGTAGAACAGCGTTTTCATACCATTATGATTTGCACCAACACTCTTTGTAGTGGGTCCTATTATATGGTATTGTTGTATTGTGGTCCAGTGGCGTACCCAGAAATTAGAAAAGGTGGGGGGGCAATAGATATATATAATATATATATGATATATCTATTATATATTATATATATTATATATATATATATATATATATAATATATAATTATATATATAATATAAATATATTATATATATATATATATATATCTATATATAAAATAAACAATTATGAAAAAAAATATGAAAAAAATTAAAAATAAAAAAAATAAAAAACTTAATATTATAAAATCTAAAATATATCAATAAATAAAATATATAAAAGCAAATTATGAATACAGTAAATAAGAAAAAAAAATATTTATATATATAAAACAAGAAATATAAAAAAAATATATGCACAATATATAAGGGAAAGTATAAACATCACATTATATAAAAAATAAAAAATACAAAAATCCAAAAATGAAAAAAAATACAATATATAGAAAATAAACAAAAAAAATATAATATATAGAAAATAAAAAAAATATAAGACATCATAAAAAAACCTTGTTTTTTTTTTTTTTTTTTTAAATAAATAAGGCATTTTGTTATCTCTCCTCTCTCTCTCATCTCTCTCTCGGAACCGTCTCTCTCTCTCCCTCTTCTTCTCTCCTCTCTCTCCCTCTCTCTCTCGCAGTATCTCCTATCGTCTCTCTCTTCGCTCTCTCTCTATCTATCTATCTATCTATCTATCTATCTCTTGTATATTTTTTCTTTGCAAAGGGGGAGAGGGGGCCGATGGTCCGCATGGCCCCTCCATCCTCGGTACGCACTGATTGTGGTTATATTTGTATTGTAAGGTGTAATTGATTGATTGCAGGTTGAACAATCTCTTTGTGAGATATTGGCTGAATAGAAACATATTAAAAAAAAGAAAAAAAAACCTGTAAAGAGGTATGTAAACTTATGACGTGCATACGGATCATGAAAATCTAATCTTAGTTTTCTTTTTCAGAGCAAACTTGGTGATCAATGCCTTTTAGGTTGTGAAGACGTGCACCAACATGGTGAGCTGGCCCATGGTATCTTTAATGAAACAGAAAGACACCAGTGCCCTCTGTACAGGACAGCCCCCTCACATCTGATCAGATGTGGGATTCTATTATTTTATCCGATTCATTGGGTTGAGACTTAACACTTCGGGTTGTGTAAGTGCTCAGTGTTTTTAAGGGTTAAACCTGAATAATTTTCTGATGCATTCGGTAATCTTTTTTCCTTAACCTAACCTAACCTAATTTACATAGATTATAGACTTTCGGCTACATTTTCTTCTCTTTCTGTGTAACGTCAGATTTTCCCATATGTCTTAAGCCGCCCACACACACAGTGGCACCGCGGCGGCCTGTCCCGGCGACGAAAAGGGGCGTGGCTAGAGCGGCCTGTGTGTGTGTGGGGGTTTTTTCATCTGGCGGTCTGTCGCAGCGGCCGGGATGAAAATCAGTACGGCGCCTTGAAATATTCGTCCGGCGCGGCCTGCCGCCTGCCGTGTGTGGTTGGGTGCCTTCCGGCGCGGACCGCCCCTCGCTCGGCCAGATAAGTGACTATTGTACCAGTTATAATTGTATTTATGATATATAGGTATTATATAGGACGTATTTATATAGTATGAACTATGATATATACGTAGTATATCTGGCTGCACATGCAGCCATCACAACAAGTCATTTTTTTGTCCGTGACAGCGGATTCAATGTTGTCACACGGTGGGTCCACGTTGTAACTGTATATATGTCATAGGCGGCCTGGGTGTGTGTGGTGGGTCTCGTTCCGGCGAACGATGCCCGGTCGCCACTGTTTCGGTCGGCTTGGACAGGCCGCGCCGGTGTGTGTGTTGGCCGGCTTTAATATTGGTGTCAGACCGATCGACGATACTTATCCAATTTTATTCTTGCTTCATCAATTTAGATTTGCAGCAATCTCAATATTCATGACTTGTCCACATATAGTACATAGTTCATGATTAGTGCGTGAGCAGGATGACAGCTCCATAAGGTCTTCCCTGTTATAACTATCGTTATGGGCTACAATTTATATATATATATATATTATATAATAATATCTATATATATATATATATTATAATATATATATGATATATATATATATATATATATATATTATATATATATATATATGATATATATATATATATTATATATTATACATATGTATAAATTTATTGATTTATTTTTAATTATTTATTTATTCATTCCATTTATTTATTTGTTTATTTATTTCGTTTATTTGGTCCTGTTCTTAATAAATTTTACCACATTTAGCTGGACTTTGTTTTCCACTTTTGTACAATACTGATTATTTCTTATGAATTATATTATAATACACAATTCTTTGTTTCATTTACAAGTATTTATACTTGTAGCAGCCTATGGTGTATTAGGGCTACACAATGTGAATTGAATGCTGACGCCAGTGCCGACTGCCACAAAACCACAGGCCAAGACATATACTGCACCGAGACTGATGATATTGCTTATTTGAAGTATTAGTGAATAATTTTTATTCTTTGTTGGACTATAGGCCTATTGGTCCTTAGCCTCATACTGTAAAGTTGAAGAACCATTCAATCCTGGCAACAGGTTATTCCATTCTCAAACCTGTGTTTCATTTTAAAAGTGGGGCGTTGTAGCGCGCCGACAAGCTGCCCTGCCCGGATAGCTACCCTGCCACTACTAGCACACGCTGCAGATGACGTCTCACAGGAAAACAATGGCCACGCCTCCAGGACCAGAAACTTATCATCAGATTCGCTTATTTAAACCTAAATAAGTCCTACAAAACTTAACCAACCTATCTTAAAACTAACCAAACCTAAATCAAATCTAAACCAAGCTAACTTCACTTAAATTTAAACCTAATCAAACTTAAGTAACCTAATATACATTGCTATTATCATATAAAAATAAATGGTTACATTTGGGTTAAGTAACGTGTTGGTTTAGGTTTCCATTTAGGTTTGGTTAAAATTTTTGGATAGGTTGGAGTTAAGCTTTTGTAGACCTTGTAGGTAAAATAATGAAAAAAAAAAAAAAATCTAACGATAATGTTCTGGTCGCAAGAAGGCGTGATCAATGTTTTGCCTGTGTGATGTTCCATCTTGTCGTACGTGCGCAGTCGTGGCAGGTACTAGTCGGGCGTGCTACACGGCATTATGAAAACGGTAAAGCTATTTCAGCTGCTTTACCGCCTGCTTGTGGTGCACTATTCAGCTGCTATAGTTGGCCCACATTGTGGCACTGATTCAGATGCTAGTCGTCCTGCTTGTGGCACTATTCAATGCAAGTTCGGCCTGCTTGTGGCCCTATTTGATGCTAAATCGCCTGCTTGTGGCACGATTCAGTTGCTGTGTAGGCCCGCTTATGTCACTATTTGGTGCTAAATCGGCCTTGCTTGTGGCACGATGCAGTTGCTGTGTTGGGCCCGCTTATTGGCGCGATATAGATGCGATGGTCGGCCCGTTTGTGTCTCAGTAGTGGCAATATTGGTTACGGTTTGCCGACACAGATCTGACACAGAACTTAACGTAACCGACACAGTCCCGGGGTGCAAACATGGTACGCACAAAGTTTGTCGGTCCCGCAGCCAGGCCGATAAAACTTCTTACGGTTTGCCGATTCATGCCAATATTCCTTTTGTGATTTTGCGCCCTGGCACTATTTGATGCCGGCCCGTCCTGAACAATGTTTTTGCGGTTTTCTTGTTGTGCCGAGAGAGTTGACTGAGCCTGGGTGACGAGGGAACGAGGACAGTCCGGCTTGCAGGGGACTTGGGCGGCTTCGCAGAGGAGCTAGACCAGGGCCTGTGGAACGGGCATCCTACTCCCTATGCGCCATGTCAAGGGGTGTCTAGATGATAGAACACACACAGGAAGCCGTAGTCTAGCTGTATTGGGAGCGTACAGAGCAGCACGTCCTCCGTGCTTAGCGAACCCGAGTTCTAACTCACGTGCTCCCCTATGTAGGGATTATTCCAGCGCTCAGCATACAGTATATCCTACAGGGCTCTGTCAAGATTAAGATAGCAGGACCGCTTTCCTCCACATGCCCTTGTAGGCCTGTCTACCTCCTCTCCGACTCGTGCATGCGAAACCCCTTCACGATAAGATGAAAAGGCCCAGGGCCCATTGTTTGTTATGAAACTGAAAACTCTACTGTCTACCGACCTCCCACTGTGGGTAAGAGAAAGTTCAAGGGTTTTGTTGCGTCACACTACGCGCCGTCGCCATACGGGACCCGGTTTTTCGTACGCAAATGGAACGCCTGAGTTCTTGGGTTCCGTGAACTGGTTCCTGAAATGTCGCAAATGGAAGAGGCCTTTTGTCTTGTTTTGCGTTCTTTTCCCCCAGCACTGTTATTAGGAAGTTAGGAACACGTACCGTTCTATATAATAGTGTCCCTTGCCTTACGTACTTTATTAACACAATCCATTTTCTTTCTACGCCATCCATTACAAGGCACACATTTACAATGTAAAGGCTATATGATGGTTCTGGGAAAACTAGCTCAGTAATTTGAAATACTACTAGTAGTTCCATTTTTGGGCATTACAAATACAACCCACATTGCTGTCTAATCAACTCTGTTATACAAATCGTTGCAGGATGTAGTAAATCGTAAATCTTTGCAGGTAATGTAACTTCTCAGAAATGTTTACCTAGGTAGAAGTTAATAAAGGATACTGTAAGAAGGTTAACATGTAAAAGTTGACAAATCAAATTAACATTTACCCTTTCACCTAAAAAATAGAAGCAGTCTTCGCAGTGGAGGTACAGTACGAATTTGAAGGGATCGGGGAGGCAGGGGGATGGCGAGCCAGGCGAGGTCTCATTACCACAGCCTCAGGGCTAAACTTCCGTTCATTGTTTGATGTAAGAAAATAGATGCGTTGTTCTTATTTCAACTTTACCTAAACTACTACCGGTGATTCATGTTTTGTTTTCTGCCTTTGAAAATAAACCATATAATGTAGTAGGTCATGGGACGCCCACTTGTTGTTGTTACAGAGGCGGGTCGTGTTTCCGCGTCTGCCAGGCTGCTCTCATCGCCCCCACGTCTGCCTCACTCCCTCGCACAACATCCTCTCAGCGTCCTAGGTGAGTGACCGTCTGACTTTCCTCTGACATCCACCACACGGTACATCAGCGAGTTTACTTAGGTAGATAAGCTCCGGCATAGATTGTTATTCAGTGTAAATGCATGGTGAGCGGCGATCATGGGAACTTGAGGGATGTGGGAGGAGCAGCATCACAGGTGAGATCCAGGTAAGCATCATCTGGTAGGCCTCCAGGGATGTAAGGTTCAGATGGACTCGCAGCATCTGGTTCTTGTTACATATTCTGTTGAGTGACATCCAATGTAAACGTTATACCTAGGTAGGAACCATATAGGCCTAACAAACAGTACACATAAGGCAGCCATGGATTTTTAAAGTTGTTGTTTTAGTCGATTGTTTATTTTTTAAGTTGTTAATGTATCCATTTGTGATGATTGACAACTCCTTTACACTACTTACATACGGAAGGAGCAAAAGACACTAACGGTTATAATGGGAGATAACTAGGTTCTTTATGCCGGGCTTAATACCAATGTTTTCTGTATAATTTTTCTATTCACATCCCGAAACCGAAAATATAACAATTATTTTCGTAGCGGCGGTATAAGTATGGGTACAAATTTAGTAATGACTGTTGCAAGATTTTCAGACAAGATTAAATTTTATTTCGCTTACTATGTGATGCTTTCCCAAAGACTACTGTATTCAGTAGTCTTTGGCTTTCCCTAATGGAGATAGTTTTTTCCTGTGCAAACCTCAAAACAGTTTTTTGCAATTCGAAAAAGTGAAGACAAATTTCTAATAATACACTTTTTAGACTTTTTGACGCAAAAAACACTCCATTTGTAAAAGCATCAAATGATAACCTAATCAATTATTAAAATAACCTAACCGTCAAACTAACCTAATCTAACCTACCCTATGATTTTTTTTGGTTTGCACATTTCATTGTTACTTTCACATTCGTTCTGCCCTATAGAAACAGTAGAAAGGTAAAAAAATACTTGTATCCAGAGTCCAGACACAGTCATGTTCTAAATATTTGCCTAAGTTTGTTATTGGGCACTAATGGGTCAATATTTAGCAAACTAATCAACCTGTTTTTTGGATGAAACTTTTGTTCTGATAGATTTTGATGTTTCAATGAATATGACTCGTTTTTTTTCTTGGAAATTACTAGTTTTATCTTACACCACCACCGAGCTGAAAAAGTAGTTATTTCCAAGAAAAATGGGGCGTATTATTCCAGATGAACACCAAATTCACTTTGGTGGACCAAACTATTTTTTTCTGGTGAGTTTTGCAGAAAAAAATAATTACGGTAGGTAACTTGCGACAGAAACGGTTAGCAGATTAATTCAAAACACATCAAAACTCACCAGAAAAAAATACTTTCGTCCACCAAAAGAAGTTCAGTGTTCATCTGGAAATTGACCAAAATAGACATCAAATTCATATAAAACACATCGAGAATTATCAGAAAAAAAATAGATGGATGCAAAGCACCAGTGATGTTAAGAGCCAAAATTTATTGCTGGCCGGTGTAGCGATCTGACTAGCTTCCCCGCCCGATTAGCTTCCCTGCCACGACTACGCACACGCGGTTTATAGTTAAATAGGTTTACATAAATAGACGTACAAAAATGTCATTTTTTAATTTTTTTTATTCAGCATTAACCCCTTGAGGCCCAGAACGTATTTTTCATTGTAATTTGGGTACCATTAGACAATTTTTGATGAATATAAGCAATGTTTTATAGATATGACCTGTTTAGTATCCTTGTCCACTAACTAATTTGGTATACTGTATTTAGTTACTTTTCTTAATTTTATGGCTCGACAACATACAATTTTTTTTACCAAAGGAAAGATTTGGGCGTGAAGGGGTTAATCCACTATGGTTAACTAGAAAATAATTAAATCCTCGTAGAACACTGGCACAATCCACCGGGTCCACCAGACCCAGGAGTACCGGAGAAAAGTCAATGACAGAAAATGAGAACAGGATGATTTGGGATACTAATTTGCTACTTATTCCACATTGTGTAAAGGAAATAAACTTAATCACATTTCAAAACTAAATTTATGCCAAAGTACTTGTGAGACAACCTCTTCCTATCATCTTTCATCTTCAACCAGGTTAGAGTGGTTATGCTCTTTGCATTGAACAGGTGGAACCTTATTAGGTGACTAAGAATATCTTATAGAGGTCAGCAGGTCTCCCTGGGTGGATGCCACTGCCCTGCTTGGTAACTTATAATTTTATAGTTAATGTCTTAGTAGTAGTGGTATCAGGGCTAAGTCACCATGACAAGTACTGTATCTAGTGTGCTCTAGGTTGAAAACTACCTACTAGTGAGAATGTGATGAGTCAATATCTTACATAATCTTGAAACCTAAGAAATAATGTAAAGCAAAATGATATACTATAAGTTTATGTTTTGTATGAACTCATACTGCCACAGTGTGGTGTAAGATTTTGAATACTTTATTTTTTTTGTCTTGCATTTAAGTCAAACATAATTTCAGGTGTCTGCAGAATAAATGTCCTTAAGTAGGGAGGAGCAGGAGCTCCGGTGTGTGTTGAGTTGGTTTGCAAACTGGGAAGATCAGCAGAGAAAGCAATTCCTAAATGCCCTGGTAGGGAAAGCTACTCCACCGGATATTGACCAGCTATTCCAAGTATGATTACCAAACAATTTTTTCATACTAACACGTAATAGCTATGAGTTATATACTACTCAGAATGCTTATTTAGATAAATACATAACAGCATGATGTGGCTCCATCTTGAAACATTTTTTACTGCAGGAAAATGTTTTCAAAAGTAGATGCACAACCCGCTTTTATTTTACTACATTGCGGTGATATTTTTAGCTAATTCTAATACTATGTGAAGTGAAAAAATGTCTTCTGTCAGGAATATTTTTTCCTGTGAGCTGCTTTGATGTTACAGCCGGTGTCTCTCTCTCTCTCTCTCTCTCTCTCTCTCTCTCTCTCTCTCTCTCTCTCTCTCTCTCTCTCTCTCTCTCTCTCTCTCTCTCTCTCTCTCTCTCCTCTCTCTCTCTCTCTCTCTCTCTCTCTCTCTCTCTCTCTCTCTCTCTCTCTCTCTCTCTCTCTCTCTCTCTCTCTCTCCTCTCTCTCTCTCTCTCTCTCTCTCTCTCTCTCTCTCTCTCCTCTCTCTCTCTCTCTCTCTCTCTCTCTCTCTCTCTCTCTCTCTCTCTCTCTCTCTCTCTCTCTCTCGTGCATTTAATACTCATATTCAGTAAAAAAGAATAGTTTCATGACTCGCATAGCTTACAAACTATGTAAAGGGACAAACAAGGACCGAGATTTATTATTTAGTGGTGCATCTCAATCTCTTTAATCAAAGCCATCGTGATTGGGTTTTCTTTGTGATATGGCCGTGTGTGTGTGTGTGTGTGTGTGTGTCTTCTGCTTAATTGTTAAGAGGAGATAGTCATCCAAACTGTTGCCACTTGTTCCGACATGGCTCACATCCATGTTTGGGTCAACGGATTGCCCAGTATCTTTTTCCCGTTTATGTTGCACTCCCTGATACTAAGTCAAGAATGTGTCAAGATATTTTTTGTCAGAATATCTACCATTGATTATAAAGATAGGCATAGTGATATGGCAATAGATTAACAAGTACTCTAGTAGACAAGTTTGTAGATAATACTTTGCTAACTTAAATCTCAAACTTAAATGTTCAAACAGTTTGAATCAAAACGGTCAAAATGGTTTGAACTCAAATGTTCAACCTTTATATAGCAGTTATTGTTCCCAGAAGCAAACCCTTTGTGTTGCACGCAGAGAATTAGAATCAGAACTTGTCATGCTGCCTTTTTGTATGCAAACTTCTTGTCTTCCACCTCTTATTGCACTGTATTGGTAAATAAGAGAATCAAGTGCATAGACAAATACAAATGGAGACTCTTCTGCCATGGCCACCCTTTGATAGAGTTCCAAGCGACAGGCATCAGTCCGAGACGACAATCGCAAGTTAGAAGGGGGGTTATTTTTTTCCCCGTCACTGAAACATCATGAAGGTCTTACCAAGCATGTCATGAGAAAATAGTAAACTGAGTAACAAATTGTGCAGAAACAACACTAGACAAAGGAAATTTGCTTGAGTTTCCTCCTTTTTTAGTGAATTAGCAGTAATGAATATCAGGGGCGCACTCAGAAATATATTTTGGAGGGAGGGGAGCAATCACTAACCATGAGAAATTAAAGAATACACTGCACTTCACCACGCACGTTGCTGTATGGCTACATCACCCGTCTTGCCCCCCGTCCTCCCTCCAAACCACTATAATAGTCCCTCCTTACAAATCGTGCAATGTTTGATTAATTTCTTGGCTTAGAAAAAAAATATCAGAATAGCATTAGACTATTACATTTCTGCTTAGATGTAAGACAAGTACATTTATGTATATATATATATATATATTTTATTTTTTTACAGGGTCTCAATCAGCTGAATTTGAACAGCAGTTGCGACTCCATGCTGCAGTGCCAGCTGCGTCTGTTCTCTCAGTGGTTTGACTCCTGGACCTGCCTCCTGCGTAACACTCTCCTCTACAATCTGCATTGCCACGACCCAACGTTTGTTGAAAATTTTCACACCATCGTCAACCAGAGGTGTTCTGCTGAAGATCAGTGTTCTGCAGAGGAGAAGAAAATGTGAAAAGTACTAATTCAAGATATTTGTCACAATTAACACAATTCAATTATTTTGCTCAAATTTTGTGTGACATTATAATCTGTTCGCAAAAATGCCGCAACAACATACAACTCTGGATCAAGTCAAGTTTATGAGCGAGTGGTTCATGTCTTGGTCAGAAATGCAAAGAGAAGATTTCTTGCCTGTATTAATGCAAGCTTATCAACCAAAAGATCATCTGAATGGCCTTGTTGGAGGCTATGAGTCCCTGAGCTCACAAGGCAGAAGACCATCTCTCTTTGACTGTCAGGTATGTAGCTTGTGTTGTCATCCTTCTTGACACTTTCACCACCATGAGTCACCGTTACTCACCTGGTGGCAGCTGCTCAAGCTGCACAAATATATGTTTTTTTTTTTTTTTTTAAGTCTAGTTTATATAGTATTGTGCCGCAGGGTTTCATCCCGTATTTCCTTTGGTCTATTTAGCAGTATTCAGCCCAGTATTAGCTTCACCTCAAAATGTTTGACATCTTTTGTTCAGTCATTTTCATGCTCTCTAAACCTCCTCCTCTTCTTGTTTAACGTCAGATTTTCCCATGATATCTTATGAGGTTAGACGGCCGATGACACGCTTCCAACTATCTATATCCGTTGCCTCTACTTCTTCAATGCACAATGCTGCCAGATCCTCTTCCTTCAACACACTGCCTCTATGTCTTCCTTGTCCTGCCCGGTGGACAGCGACCTGGCACTTCCACTCCAACAGCTCTCCCCAATGCCTCACCACCTTCTCTCCTCTTCACGTGCCCAAGCCACCTCAATTGCCTTACTCTCAGCACTGTACTCATCTCCTTCAATTCACATTTTCTTGCCACCTCTTCATTGAACACCTCATCCCTCCATGTGATCCCAGCCATATACCTCAACTTTCTCATTCTCATTCTCCCAACACATAGCTCATCAAATAGTTCATCAGTTTCTATGAATCATGTGTGGAGCATCATTCAGTACTGAAAGATAACCAAGGCTGATTTGGTAAGTATGGAACCCAGTATGATAGTTTAATCATTCATACTTTACATCATTATTTACAGGAATCAAATAGATAGCTTTGAATACTGAGTGTAGCAGCTATACTGTAGTCTATTTTATTTAATATGGTCAAAATGCACTAAGGAGGCCACGCCCCCTGCCTTACCCCCCTTTTCTACGGGGCAGCTGATTGGTGCACTCAATGCTCAACATGTGTACAGATTACTCATATCATCATCATCATCATCATCATCATCTTTCTGAATTGAATTCCTCGTGACTTCTGGCATCTAGCTAATAACATCTCTAACAGTTTTTCTTCTTCATCTTTCCCTCCTATGCTTCACCCAGATGGCTCCACAGCTGTCTCATCTATTTCTAAAGCTGAACTCTTCGCTCAAACCTTTGCTGAAAATTCCACTCTGGTTGATGAAGGGCTTGTTCCTCCTTCTCCTCCACCCTCTGACTATATTATGCCTGTTATTAAGATCCTTCGTAATGATGTTTTCTTTGCCCTTTCTGGCCTAGATCCTCGGAAGGCTGACGGTCCTGATGGAGTCCCTCCTATTGTTCTCAAAATTTGTGCTTCTGTGCTTGCACCCTGTCTGGTCAAACTTTTCCATCTTTGTCTGTCTAGTTCCACCTTTCCTTCTTGCTGGAAGTTTGCTCACATCCAACCTGTTCTTAAGAAGGGTGACCGTTCTAATCCTTCAAACTGCCGTCCTATAGCTTTGACTTCCTGCCTTTCTAAAGCTTTTGAATCTATACTTAATAAGAACATTCTTAAGCATCTATCTGCTCACAATCTTCTATCTGATCGTCAGTACGGTTTCCGTAAAGGGCGATCTACTGGCGATCTTCTAGCTTTCCTAACTGAATCTTGATCATCCTCCTTTAGGGGTTTAGGTGAAACTTTTGCTGTTACCCTTGATATATCAAAAGCTTTTGATAGAGTCTGGCACAAATCTTTAATTTCCAAACTACCCTCATTCGGTTTCTATCTTTCTCTCTGTACCTTCATCTTA
Source organism: Chionoecetes opilio (assembly GCA_016584305.1). NCBI lineage: Eukaryota > Metazoa > Arthropoda > Malacostraca > Decapoda > Majidae > Chionoecetes > Chionoecetes opilio. Next base: position 176,405 of record JACEEZ010004363.1, on the reverse strand, counting down.
AGTTTCCTTTCAAACCTTTCTATTGCAGCTACTGTAGACGGACATTGTTCTTCTCCTAAATCTATCAATAGTGGTGTTCCCCAGGGTTCTGTCCTATCATCACTCTCTATTATTCATTAATGATCTTCTAAGTCTAACTCAAAGCCCTATCCACTCCTACGCTGATGGTTCTACCCTGCATTTTTCAACGTTGTTTATTAGACGTCCAACTCTACAGGAGCTAAGTGATTCACGGAGAAATGCCACCGAGTGCCTTACTTCTGATCTTTCTATAATTTCTGATTGGGGCAAAGCAAACCTTGTTTTGTTCAATGCCTCAAAAACCCAATTTCTCCACCTACCTACTCGACAAAACCTACCAGATAACTGTCCCCTCTTCTTCAATGACACTCAACTATCTCCTTCTACAATGAACATTCTTGGACTATCCTTTACTAAAAATCTGAGCTGGAAATCTCACATCTCATCATGCTAAAACAGCTTCTAAGAAGTTAGGTGTCCTGTGGCGTCTGCGTCCTTTTTTTTCTCCCTCCCAGCTGCTTGCTCTCTACAGGGGCCTTATCCGCCCATGTATGGAGTATGTCTCACATGTTTGAGGAGGATCCACTCATACAGCTCTCCTAAACAGGGTTGAGTCAAAAGCTTTTTGTCTCATCAACTCCCCTCCTCTGACTAACTGTCTTCAATCTTTAAATCACCGCCGCAATGTTGCTTCTCTTGCTCTCTTCTACCGTTATTTTCATGCTCACTGCTCTTCTGAACTTGCTAACTGCATGCCTCCCCCCCTCCCGTGGCCTCGCTGCACAAGACTTTCTACTCATTCTCATCCTTATTATGTCCATCTTCCTCATGCAAGAGTTAATCAGTATCTTTACTCTTTCATCCCTTTCACTGGTAAACTCTGGAACTCTCTTCCTGTTAGTATTTTTCCACCTTCCTACGACATGAATCTTTTCAAGAGAAGAGTAACAAGACACTTCCCGAACTAAATTGGCCCACCCTTCTTTTTTTATTCTCTTACTGTGTTCTTTATAGGGACTGGCAGCTAAGCGGGCTTTGTGTTATCTCTTTTTGTTGAGTTCGGGTCTATTAGGCCGTAATTTTTTCAGCCGTGATCCAGTTAGGCCGTCACAACTTTAGGCCATAAGACGTTTAGGCCGCAGGAACCTTTAGGCCGTGAGATGTTTAGGCCGAAGGGACCGGTGCAGGGATGTGAACTTTTGTAGCCCACATAGTCGTACCGAGCCACCAAAATAATCGTATTTTCAGATAAATTATCATACAACCTTAGGTGAAATAATGTATTCACTAAATGACTTAATATTTCATGGAATTCAGGCTTCGCATCACATAACAATTAATGTGTCACATCATACTACTATCTGTCACATCACATTACTATGCGCCACATCACACTACTATGCGCCACATCACACTACTATGCGTCACATCACACTACTATGCGTCACATCACACTACTATCTGTCACATCACACTACTATGCGTCACATCACACTACTATCTGTCACATCACATTACTATGCGCCACATCACACTACTATGCGCCACATCACACTACTATGCGCCACATCACACTACTATGCGTCACATCACACTACTATGCGTCACATCACACTACTATGCGCCACATCACACTACTATGCGTCACATCACACTACTATGCGTCACATCACACTACTATGCGTCACATCACACTAATATGCCCACATCACACAATTAGGTGTCACCACACTGGTACACAATCACACACCACACCACCATTGGTTTAACACATCTACAGGTCACACTCCAGCCACTTAGCACACCACACAGCCTTACGTTACAACACACAATTCATTCATCAAGGTCTATTTTACCGAAATAATCTGTAGGCAATAGCTGCAAAAGTGTGATCTTGATGAAGTTTGGTTATTTAGGTTGTATACAATTTATAATATGCCATATGTTGTTTAGGCCATGAGACGATTCGGCGGTTTGCCAGTTTGGATGTCATGGCCTAAATTACTCACGGCCGAAATGACCTGGACCCTTTTTGTTGTGCCAAAGACTACTCTATACTGGACTTGCTACTCGTGCCCCGCACCAACCCGCCCATGACCAGTGGAGGCCAGTTTTGCGATTCCTGCCATTTTTTAACATCACCCCTATTTCCCTTCCTAAGGTTTATCAGTATATATGATATACCGTTATCTTCGTAACTGTTTGTTCTATGATATTATCAAATAAAAAACAGTAAAATACACTAAAGAAATGCCATTATGACAGAGTGAAGAAATCTGCATGACCTCAATATATACTTAAACTCTTCGCCATTTAATATTTTGCGAGAAAACATTTTAGATGCTAGCGATAGAAAGAAGTGGATTTTCATTAGCTTTCCATTGATATATTTCGTTTTCTGATAAATGAATTACCACCATGCCTAAATTAGCGTTAACTAAAAAAATAACATCATCAATCGTATCGGCAAGTAAAAAAGTGTTCCATGAATACAGTAGACTATGGCATATCAGTATAAATTATACACTGTTATCTTCGTGAATGTTTGTTCTATAATATTATCAAATAAAAAACTGTAAAATACACTAAAGAAATTCCATTATGAGACTCTGAAGAAATATGCATGAACTTATTATATTCACTTAAACTCATCGCAATTTGATATTTTGCGTGAAGACTTTTTACATGCAACATATCAATAGAAGCGGAATTTAATTAGCTTTCCATTGCTATATTTCATTTTCTGATAAATGAATTAGAACCATGCATAAATTAGCGTTAACTAAATAAATAACATCATCCATCGGGTAATTATCCCGATAGATGATGTTATTTTTTTAGTTAACGCTAATTTATGCATGGTTATGATTCATTTATCAGAAAACGAAATATAGCAATGGAAAGCTAATGAAAATCCGCTTCTTTCTATCGCTAGCATCTAAAATGTTTTCTCGCAAAATATTAAATGGCGATGAGTTCAAGTTCATGCATATTTCTTAACTCTCTCATAATGGCATTTCTTTATTGCATTTTACTGTTTTTTATTTGATAATATTATAGAACAAACATGTACGAAGATAACGGTATATCATATATACTGATAAACCTTAGGAAGGAAAAAGGAGTGATGTTCGAAAATGGCAGGAATCGCAAAACTGGCCTCCACTGGAAATAGCCCAAAATGAGTAGCAATTCCAGTATAGAGTAGTCTTTGGTTGTGCCCTTGGCCAGTCCTTTATGATTTAAAAATATATATAAAAAAACTACCAAACACACCATCCTCACTACATAACAGCACGTGACCACTGGACATTTTGACCATATCAAATAGAATAAGACTACATATAGTTCTTCTCTGGGCCATTCTTTGTCATTTAATTTAATGGTTTACTAAATTCCCCATCAAATTTTGATGAAGTATTTGCATGGTTTAATCATATTTTCATCAGTGGTTACTGACTTTTTTTTCTATCTGCAGATGAAGTTGTTCCAAGATTGGTTTGGTTCCTGGACAGAGACTGAGCAGCAAAGTCTGCTGGAGCAACTGCAAGAGGTCGACCCAGAGTTTATGGTGCAGTATGACAAGAAGCTGAGGGCGGATCCCTCTCAGGAGGAGGCCACCCAGCCCGAGTGTGGGGTAGATGACGTGCATAATCCTCCCAGTTCCCTCAGCTCTCCGCCCAGCACCTTGCCACGCTCCCACAGCCCACATGACTCAGGCCTGGATGAACCTTCAACGGACAATGAGCATGCAGAACCTCAGAGTCTTGACTCAAGCCGTGATAAAGAGGACACAGCCCCAGCAGGCCAATCGCTCATGGATGACGCCTCCACACCATCATCTGCAGTAAAAGCTGCAACAAATGTAAATACTGTCAGAAGTG
>JACEEZ010004363.1:132500-167500 GCA_016584305.1 Chionoecetes opilio | reverse complement strand
AAAACCTTGGAACACTTGATGAGGTATGTTACCTCGCATTGGGAACACGCCTTTGCGTAAATGGTAAAGTTGTCATTTACTTTAAAAAATGATCGTCCAGAGTCCAGACCATTTCATCATTCCTGATTTAATGCAGTTAATATAACCATTATCGAGTATATCAACAATATTATGTGGTCAATTTTTGCATCGTCACCAGTTTTTAAATAATCCGCAATCAAAATCTGCAAAATTCCCCGAGCTTCCAAAACGCTCCTGACAACTACCTACCTAGTAGACGACGCACCACGGCTCGGTGACGTCACCTGAGGTGACCTACCAACCCCGCGGTAATACAAATATACGTAAAATTTGAAATAAATATAGCACTTGAAGAGTTTTGGGTGTTTCTAATATTTTTTTTTTGCGATATAGCATATAATTGCCTCCTTTATTGGTGCAGCAAGAAAGCTGTGCCTTTCCAGAGAGCTTATCACCCGTTTCCGACCTATACGGCCACGATAAATGTGTGGAGAAGGTGTGTGCGCCGGGGAAGAGGCTTAAATGAGGTGTGAAATTTCTAGTTCAGATTTTTAGTGAAGGATAGTCCTAGAATATTCATTGTAGAAGAGGGAGACAGCTATAGTTGATACGTGTCGTTGAAGAAGAGGGGATAGTTGTCTGGTAGGTTTTGTCGAGTAGATAGGTGAAGAAATTGGGTTTTTGAGGCATTAAAGAAAACAAAGTTTGCTTTGTCCCAATCAGAAATTATAGAAAGATAAGAAATTAGGCGGTCTGTGGCATCTATCGTGGCGTGAATCACAGAGTCAAGGGTTTGAAAAACTTTTGTTTTCTTTTCTATAGGTTAATTTAGAATGACAAGGGATATCAGTCTGAGTCTCATATGTGGTAGAGCATACATGTGCCCATCCAGTGAGAAATGCTGAAGATATTGTATATAATTATGTGAATTTCGCTTTGAAATAAAAAAACAAGAAGAAAAATCGTATATGCTGCCTATTTGTCTACGAAGTGAATTGTTAGGCAGGTAAAAATTATAATACACACTTAGGGAAGTGAAACATAGCTTATTGGACAATAAAACAATCACATAATGAAATAGGTGATGTACCTATTAGTGTGGCAGTCACGGGACCACGGCGGACCCACGGTTGAGGGTGGCGGGACTATTAGTGTGCCGGGCGCGGTGCAGGGGCCTCAGAGGGCGCTGGTGGCTGAAGGCGGCGCGAAAAAGCTCAGTCAGCGTGGCTTTCATTTATTCGTTGGAATTTCGTTGTGACGCACCTCAGCACACCATGGTAGGGGACGCCCTGCCCTGCAACCATGTGACTCTCACTAAGCCTTCTGTGGATGGTAAGACTACACTGTTAAGCTGGTAGGCCGTGTGGTGATAGGCCTACATGGACCCACGTGTTCTCCACCAACCTCCATAATATTTCTCAATTAATAATTTCATCCAGCGTGTCACCCCTTGGCCGTGGTGGTGAATGGCTTGTTCAATGGCGTGGTGGGTTTGGGTGTGGTGTGGCGGGGAGGGCGGCGGCGGGGTGATGTGTGGTGGGGCAGGTGGTGGCCAGGCAACAGCTGATGGTGGTGGTGGTTGAGAGGCCGGCGCCCGCCATACCCACCACCCTGCCCACCCTACCCACGCCGCCGCCCCTGCCCGCACGCTTCTGCCTTCCTGCTGGGTCATGTAGGTTACTGGTGTTTCCCTGCTATTCCCACACCCGTGGAGACGCCCGCTGCCCGGCCAGTCACCGGGACACGTGTAATGGAGGGGCAGGAATGTGGGTTCGTCAGCCTTGCCGGGTGGGTCGGGCGGTGGTCGGGCATCGTGCCGCTGGGTGTTGTGGTGGCGCCCTCGTGCCTGCTGGGGTGGTAATCGGGTAGAACTGGTTTTACTTATTTCATGGCACTAGTATCCACGGTGCTTTCATAAGTGGAAGTGATACAGTAATTGTGAGTACCTAGGCAAGTGGGTATCTGTAACTGTCGCCGATAGGAATTCTCGCCGACGTCAGCGAGTGTTCCAATTTTTTACGTCGGCGAGAGTTCCAATTTTCGGTAAAACTGCAGTTCAATACTTACTCCCTATTGACCAATGTTCTCCAGTTATAACTGGTTGGGGCTGTGCCCCTCTAGACCTCCCTCCGCTAGTTAACTAACCTAGCCTGGACATTGATTACATAATCTAACCACTTGGGGGGGGGGGGGTTTCGCCCCCCCTTGTTATATTTTATTTCAGAAGGCTGTTGTAGGGGTTAGAAGTACTGCAAATGTTCAGATATACAAGTTGAGGACGATCATAATTACGTGCCTTGTAATGCATTAAACTGCAGTAGAACCAAATTTTAGGCGACAGTTCTAACTTTCAGGTCTTTATCTATATATTACATTAACTAATGTATACATTTGATAAGCTTTTATTAGTGTTTCTACATTCAGGGAATGGTAAACATGCAGTTTCAACCAATAATCCGTATTGACCAATACTTTCCTTACATAACTGGGGGACTGCTTCGCCCCCAGACTCCCATGCTAGTTCACTAACCTAACCTGGGCACTGATTGAGTAACCTAACCTCGCTAGGGAGGTTTCATACACGATTGGTGATTTTACGTATCCTGAACGTTAGTTTTAATCATGGAGTATTTCTAACGCCATATCTGGGCGAACCTTTATGGTAACCTCAAATTTTGTTTAAAGATCTTTAATCTGGTCTGCCTGGAGCTCCCGCGAAAGCCCACGCCCACACACCTCTTGCCGCCCGCTGAGTCCAAGCGCGTGAAAATATGGAAACTTATTCCTTTTTCTTACTATATTTCCGTACTTATGATGTGCCGCAATACTTCACTCTTCAACTCTACAAGATACCCTTTGTTTTCAGGTAATATTCCACGTGATAGGAAATAGACTCCAGCTGTACCATGGCTGGGGCCGTGACTGAATTTGTGCAGGGATGGAATGTGGCCCAAACCTTGGGCGAAGGGGCTTTTGGAGAGTAAGTATATGAATAATTTAAGAAATAAACTGTGTAATAATTAACAAAAAACCTTGATGTGAATTTGTTCTTTATTGCCAATTTTACAAAACATTTGGACAACAGTAGCAGTAAGAAGAAATGTGAATATTAAAGATAGCTCCTAATAGATTATCAAGTGTTCGTACAGTAGTATTATAACTTCATTGCTGTCATGTCTTATCGAGGATATCATTTTGTGATCAAGAATAGCTGTTATGAAGTTACTGGCCATAACATCCACTATGGCAAGGTTTTTTTTATGGTGCACTCATACTACCTCCATATATTGTGTAGGTACCCTAGTTTTGGTAGTACTGTATTGTGAGGAGCGGGAAGTGTGTAAATTGTAGTTAAGTAGACTTTTCTTATCGCTATTTAGCTGATAAGAAATTGGGAGATTGCAGCATGGTGATTTGCCACGCTCCCATTAAGGCCCATACACTTTACTGCCTTGCTCTGCTAGGTCCTGCATAGGTACCGGTGTAGTGATCTGACTAACTTCCCTGCCACCACTACGCACCCGCGGGAGATTTGTTGTTTTATCAGATTCGCTTATTTAACCTAAATAACTAAAAGACTTAACCTAAACCTAATCAAACCTTAACTTAACCTAAATTTACCCATTTATTTTTATTATGATAGCTAGGTTAGGTTACGTTAGGTAAGTTAAGGCTTGGTTTATATTTTATTTAGGTTAGGTTTGGGTTAAGTTTTGTTGTTATAACTGTTATTTAGGTTAAGTAAGCGGCAGGGAAGCTAATCGGGTGGTGTAGCTAGTCAGATCGCTACACGGGAACAAATAGTAAAAGGTTGGAGATTCATATTTGCACTCCTGCTTCCACAGTGACCTTGTGGTGACTTGTGGCAATGAAAAGTGCTAAAATAATGCAGGCAATTGTCACTAGTATGTCATTTCATACAAGGTCAACATTGCCTTCTACAACAAAACTTATGTATGGTATGATCTCAACGATACAAGTAGATAGGTTCCATAAAACATTTCGTATACGGAAAGTCTTGTATATCGAGGGTATTGATACATTGCTGGAATGGGAATGAGTTTCTGAGCATCGACAATGCTGATTCATGACAGTGTTTATTTTCCAATAGTACATACTTTTATTTAAACTACAATATAAATATAGTGCTGTATGAAATGGCGTGAAAGTAACCTAGGCACAAATAGGATGGAAAACATTGACATTAAGACACTGATTTAAGTTGATCAACAATGTGTGTGTTGGCAGGGTGAAATTGTTGATCAACCAGGACACAGGCGAGGCAGTGGCCATGAAAATTGTTGACTTGGCTAAACATCCAGATGCCAACGATGCTGTCAGGAAAGAGATGTGCCTCCACCGCATGCTGCAGAACCCTCGCATCATCAAGTTTTATGGTGAGTCAAGGAATACATGCATCAAATAGTGTCTAGCAATTTGGGATAGATGGGATATCACGGGCATTTCTTCTAAAGGAGATTATCATGTTAAGTTTGTCCAATTATTGCAGTGCTCCTTAGTTTGTATTTTTTGGTAGTGCAGGCTTTGAACCCAAGGGTAAATTTTTGTCTATCTGCATTTGTTAACTGATCTTGAGGTGTACGCCATGTTTTTACTTGTAGCACCTCTACCTCCAACACCATATTAAGTGAGTGCCTATTTTTGACATTGTTTTTCATAATGTTACAGAAATTTTGACATCTACAGTGGTATCTAATTCCTTTCAGGCAACCGAAGAGAGAACTCTACTCAGTACATGTTCCTTGAGTATGCTGCCGGAGGGGAACTGTTTGATCGCATCGAGCCTGACATCGGCATGCCACCTCACCAGGCCCAGAAGTACTTCAGGGAGCTCATGGCGGGAGTGGTGAGTACTGCCTTTATTACACTTTTTCTGAATGTGCTTTGATACTTTAATTTTGCAGATTTCAAGGTTTGTCTTCATATTTTCTATACAAGTGCTTTTCACACGATGTTACCAACTATATCCCGTATATTCATCTTTTAGAAAATTGTGCTCGAGCTCAATTTTGGTAAGTATATTGCCAGATTGGGGTGTTAATCAACATAACGTATTTTATATAATTAACTTCCCATGTAACATTTTTGAAGGAAAAAATTGGATACTTTTTCGAGTTAAGTGGATACGTTTTTTATATTGGAGAAACCAGTTTTTCTTCAAAATTTAGAAATTATTTTTGATATTACTATTTGCCAGCCATTACGACTTACCGGTAATTATAACTTACCGAATACCGGCTTACAGAGGTTTAACTAAGTTAAAACCAAATGGATGCTAATGTGCAGTGTGTGTTGCACCATCCATAGACCATTGTAGTCTATGCTATGTAGTCTACAGTAGTCTGTGCACCATCTAACAATGTGGTGCTGTAAGTTGCAGGTGAGGTGGATGGAATTAATAGCCAGACCAGAGTTGAAAGTAGAATTAATATGGACTCAAATTGATATTGTTTAGTAGAGTAACAAAGGTAAATACTATGTTCTGCATTAATATGCAAGTTTCCAATTTCATAAGAATATTCCTAATGAGTGTATTAGACTTGAAGAATTTGATGGTGATTTTAAAGATATAAATGTTCGGATTTTGATGTGCTGCTTTCCTATTCTCATGTCATCGATGTTGAATCAGGTGTTTGTCTAGCCTTACTGTAGTCTGTATGCTTGCCTAAATTAGCAGGTATAGTTGAGAGTACTGCTAGTGTAATGGCTTGTTGCTGTGCTGCTGTGTAGACTTGGTGCGGGCTGTGGTCTTTGGTATTACCAGGATGCATGGAGAGTAGTCATGCACCAGGTGTACCATTGCTCCCCAGCCCCGCACACACGCTCCAACGCCTCACATCCACCCAGGCCTCTTGCATCACTTCTGTATGTATTTTTATTATTTTATTTTATTTATATCTCCTCTCTCCTCTCTCTCTCTCTCTCTCTCTCTCTCTCTCTCTCTCTCTCCCCTCTCTCTCTCTCTCTCTCTCTCTCTCCTCCCTTCCTCTCTCTCTCTCTCTCTCTCTCCTCTCTCTCTCTCTCCTCTCTCTCTCTCTCTCTCTCACTCTTCATTCTCTCTTCATTCTCTCTCTCTCTGTGTGTGTGTGTGTCAGGTAAATGTTAGCGAGCTTAGAATGTCACCTCATTTTCAGTGTGCAATTGTAGGCTCCAGACTACATGAGATTAACCATAACACTTTCAAAGAAACTAACCAGGAATATTTAAGGGTAGGTTATATATAAAAGTACTTTGACATTAAAAGCAAAGGAAATAGTTTAAACAAAGGAAGAACAGAGCAACAGGCCTACTGGGTCAAACGGAAAATTTGTGGTATATTGTTGCATTACAGAAATGTGTGGTTAAGCGGTTGGTTCTTGAGACTTAGAATTTGATTGTCATTAATTGTATCTTATAAAGAAACCACCTTTTGAACTGTAGATTGGTTGTAGTTGAAGGTACTTCATTTGTTCCATCTTTGAAATTATGCATGCTTGTTGTATTTCTGATGCCCTTTTATTGTGGGGTGGATTTTGTGCGTGTAGTGGCAAAGTTAATTAAGGCAATTTTTACAGATTTCTGCATCTGCATGGCTTTGTAATGTAAAACAAATGTATAAAATAACTTCTTGAATCCGTGCCTTCAGTAGCACATTGTTGAGGAAGGATTCTACTTCTATAGTTTCCCATTTGATATTCTGGGCATTACATTATTTAAAGTAAAACTTAATTGTTACAATGGATACTACCCAGCGGTTGGAATGATTGATAAGTACAGTTTCTTCCCTTCATCTTTTCCCAGGAATATCTCCATAGCCGTGGTGTATCCCATCGAGACCTGAAACCAGAAAATCTATTGCTGGATGAAAATGACCATCTGAAAATCACAGATTTTGGCATGGCAACCCTGTTTAGACACCAGGGAAAGGTGCGTATTTAGTTGTGGTGTGTTTAAAGAAATTTAGATTTACTTTAGGTATCGTCTGTAGAATGGTAAATGAGGTAGTAATTTTTGAGAGTTGGATATATGTTATAACCCTCAATATAATGAACCATTTGAAACCCAACATGTTGTGAAAGCAAGGCTTGTGGCAACTCTTAAACCAACAATGTGCATGTTGTCATTGACTTAATAGTCTGCTGTGGTTTTGTCCTGGAGCCGCTGAATTACCTCATGGCAAGGGACACTGGTGACTCGAGAACTGTCACTCTAAAGGGGTCAATACTTGTCCCCTCAACTCAAAATTGAACCGTATTATCATCATCTCTTACTAAATCAAACCCCAAGTCTAACCAAGCCAAGTTGTTTCTGGCAGAAATTTTAGGCACCAGTTCTTGAAACTGGGTTTAAATATTTTTTATTTTTGCTGTATAAGTGCCAAATTAATTCAGAACAGAATAGTGTGGTCTTTGAAAGTAGTGATGACCAATAGCTAAATGGTACCCCACAGGCACAGTATGGCGCGCCTCATCACAGCCTATATCTCTTAACAAATTTAAACATTGTTCTAAACATCGATCTTCATTTCATAGCAGAAAAGTAAAACATTCAAGAAAAATTGGATTTTTTTTTCTATAAATTATTCTTCAGTGTAAAATTGATTGATAACTTGTAACCTGATATTTGTAACAGTTAAATGTTATTAATTGTTTTTATCATTGCTATTTTTTTTGTACACGTAATGGCTTAATTATATTGAGGGTTTACCGTATGCTTAGTATATTAGTTTGTATCTATCTGGGAGAGGTTGAAAGATTTGTGCAATACACTACACTTCTTCACTAGGCTCCCAGAGATAAAAATCCAAGGCTGAATATAGCACAATACATACCTTGTTGCTGAGCAGCATTATGGAGACAATAAATAATATGATTAATTGATTTATGTCTAAACTAAACATCCTATTATAATCAGAATGATAGAAAGAATTGTAGACTAACATCGGCCCAACTAAAAATGAACTTAACTAACTAACTAAAAAAGCAACTTAGACTTGTATGTTTTCATGTTCATGTTAGGGCGTGGGGATGTGGCGAAACAAAGGAGGTAACAACTTAGGAGGTTAGATGATTATAACTACATAAAAGTAATGTTTGAGAGATTGCATGAAAATGGGGTTTGTGGTCAACTTTACTTTTAGATATCTATTTACTTTATTCTAAGTATGTAAAACAGGCTGTTTAGTACTTACACATGATACCCTCTGTTCTTCACTGATTTGTGCTGGTCAAGACTGAGGCAGAGAGGGTATTCAAGATAGGTTCTAGTTATGACCAAGACACTACCATACCTTGAACTCTCTTTTAGGAAAGGACTTTGGATCGTCAGTGTGGCACCAAGCCCTACATGGCGCCAGAAGTGTTGCTGCGGCCGTACAATGCCGAACCTGCGGACATCTGGTCGTGTGGCATTGTGCTGGTGGCTCTTCTGGCGGGGGTGAGTGGCACATTAAGATTTTGTTGAATTTTTATATAGGCTGTAACAAGTGCTGGAGTACATAACATTAAGTGACTCCAGCTATCCTGTATTTAACTATGGATAAAACTCAAGCAACCAGAGTATGCTTAATGGGATAATAGATTAATAGAATGATGTGTTTAACCCGTTGAGACCCAGAACGTAATTTCCAGTGTATTTTGGGTACCATTAGACTATTTTTAGTGAATACATATTAGCAATGTTTTATAGATATGACCTGTTTAGTATCCTTGTCGACTTAACTAATTTGGTATATTCAGTTACTTTTCGTAATTCTATAGCTCGACAACATACAATTTTTTATAGCAAAGAAAGATCTGGGCATGAAGGGGTTAAGGGTAAAATAGATGAATAGAATGATGTGTTTAATATCAACAATTTGAAAGCAGCGCCTGGCAAGCCGTGTCAGTGGAACAGTGTCCCCTCGATTCACTAATTTAATTTTCCATCACTGGTGGTGCTGTGTATACTCCCAACTATTTGTATAAACCAGCGGGCTTAGCCGAGTGTTTCAGTCGGTATATAGCCAAGTTTGGTATATTTTAGCCGAGTACCTGCTTCTTTGCACTCTACAAGGAATATGCATACACCAGATGAGTAAGTACAGTAGATCCCCTAAAACACTCACCGTCTGGGGTTGAGGCTGTCCCAGTTAGAGTTTGAAAGCCGAAAGATTGTTTTATACGAAGGTCGATATATAGGTTTTTTACTGACCTCTTATGTTTATAAGGGCCGTTCAGTGACTCCAGGTGAAAGAATGCTTGTCTACAAACATATCAGGATTTTTAGTTCTAAACTGTATAAGATAGTTAAGTTTAATTATACTTGAAGGTTTTGTGAATGTCCAGGTATGTGAATTTTTTAGGTATGGAAATAGTCTTGAATACTTTTCTTATTCTATTTTTTAAGATAATATTTGATAAAAGGAAATGCGCATGTAAGTGTTTTTGAGTGCAGTGATGGAAAACCTGAAGATTTTTGCTTAATTTTAATTAACTTTTTATATGTATCATGCGTATTTGAATGCCAAAGATATAATTGGCTTGGTGAGCAGAAGACAGTTTCTGCCTCGTCTTTGGTGATCTAGCTGTGTGAGAGATGAAGGACGTCATAAAGCTAGATTACCAAAGTCAGGGCTGAAACTCAACACTCCACAGAAGCTGATCCACGAAGACAGAAGCCAAAGGTGTAGTGTAGTGATGGAGATCTAAAGCGTTTGAATTCAACATCATCATCATCAGGGTATTTGTGCAGGGGTGGGGAGTCGGGTTAAAAAAATCAGACGCTGCCTCCGGGAAGTTTTAAGGTTGCAACTCCGACTCCCCCTCACCCCTCTCTCTCTTCTGCAGTACAGTAGTAGACCTACTGCATTACATATATTTTCAAGTTCATTCATATTATTAGTGGATTGAATATCGTAAATGACAAAAACTAAAACTGATCAGCGAATTCTAATAACTTATTGTTTTTATTTGTTTAATGCAGTTGCGTGCGTAAGGATGTCACCTGGTAAAGACTTGGCGAGCACTATATAGGGGGTCATCCCGATACTGTACATATTACAGTACAGCTATACCTCAATAACACTCAAACAGTATATTTTACCCGCCTTAAGGGGAGAGTCCGCCGTGAATTTCAAATTGCATCTACGGTCATGAATAATGTATATGTTGTGTATATTAGTACCCTTGTTATCACATGAACATTTCAAGCTGATCAGATGAAAGGAAAATTTTGAAAAAATTTAAGAATCTATTTTTGTCGGTTTTGATGAAATTTTGAATTGCATCTTCTCAAGCCATTTTTTTACCGATTTCCTTGTGACCATGAGTATATGATGATTCATTGTTATTCTAATAATTTGTTCTGAGAATATTTTGAAAATGGTTTTCGAATTTTTTTTTTTTTTTTTTAATTGTTAAAAAAAAAAAAAAAAAAAATTTAGGATAATTTTCCCATATATCAAAACTAATACTTTAAAACAAAAACAAAATCAGAACAGATTTTTCTACGATATTTGATTTTGTGTGTCCTAAAGTTTCGTGAAAATTGTGCCAAAAATAAAAGCAGAGATGAATTTTATGTTCATTTTATACTAGTTTTGAGAAAAACACGTTTGAAGTTTTGCTAAAGTTTCTGCGCTCCAGTGAAGGTACTATATTGTCAATGCTCCTTTCATATGAATTTTATGGGATCATTAATCACATATCAATGCATGCATAAAAGGATCTGCATCTTGTCCCCCCTTATAAAGGTATTAATTAATCGCTCAAAGGTGAGGGTGTCAGGGCGTGCCACGCCCCTCATTGTTGCAAGGTTCCATCAAAATTCACCAGGTGCATAGCTTTCGGTTGGAATTCCTTTGTCTGTCTTCCTCTTCTTGTTTATTGTCTTCTTCGGTGTAATTCTTCTCTTGTCTCTCTTTTCTAGTCCTTTTTGGATGTATACATTTGTTCCAAAAAATGTTGTGAACAGGTTGCACTTTTCATATCCAGAATTGTCACCCGGGTAACAAACTTCACCCTGAAGATTGCTGTTGTTGTTTTTGTTAAAGGCTTAGTTGTGATATATGGGAAAATTATCCACCCAAAAAATGGAATTTTTTTCTTCTTTTTTTTCTTCAAGTTTTGAAAGTTTAAATGCCTCTCGCTATGGGCATTTAAAAAAATGTCCGACTGAAAAAATTCCACCATTCGAAAGCCAAAGGATAGGGTGTTGCCATAGACCATATAACTCAAATTTGTATATTAAAAAATTATTTTCATATTGTCACGGCGGACTCTCCCCTTAAATGGTATAGTTCAATACGTTCAATACACTGGCAAAATACATCACCACTGGCTCTAATACATTTGAGACGTGATTTTTTACATTGTATTAACAGACCGTTTGTAAGTAAGGGAGTGCCTGTGTGTGTATTAGTATGCTGCATCATTGCATAGTTCATGTTGCCTGTGACGGTGCAGTATATTTGATGCTTGGTGTGTTGGGAGTAGTTTTAAGGAGTATTGTGAAGTGTATTTGCTCCTTACTAGACTCCCAAATATTAAACCCCCAAACCTTTAAAGAAAAAAGTATGTCAAGTCATACTTTTATGAAGATTGGGAATAGATGTGCCTCTTGAAATTGTATTTTATTGATTTTTATTTATATATGTATATATATTATTCTAATCTTATTGATTTTATCTTATTTCTAACTGTGTTTTTTAACATCTTAACCCCTTCACGCCCATAATCTTTCCTTTGCTATAATAAATTGTCTGTTAGCCATAAAATTAAGAAAAGTGACAATATACCAAATAAGTTAGTGGACAAGGATACTATACAGGTCATATATATAAAATATTGCTTATAGTCACTAAAAATCGTCTAATGGCGCCAAAATTATAATGGAAATTACGTTCTGGTCCTCAAGGGCTTAAGATATTTTTCCCCTTGAATTTGTCACTGATCAAGCAGTCATCCACGAGGCCAAAAGTTGCATTTTTTAGAGGATATGCCGAGGATAAATTTAAGAGGTTGAAATTTTTGTATATAATATATGTATGTTTTGAAATTACAGGAGTTTAGAGATGTTATTAGGTAATGGAATTGTCTGTTAGTGTTTGAAACAGGGTCATGCTGGAAACCAAAAAATATTAAAAGGTTTTGTAGTGAGTGAGACATGTTTTGAGTATCAGAAATATACTTTATAATGTCTTCTGTTATGCAACCCAACTATGATAGATTTTCCTGGTCTGCTTTGAAACTGAGGCAGTATGTAATCAATCATTTAAGGAATTACTGAAGACTTAACTAATGTGCTTGTATCTTTAGTGAGAATGGATCAAAATTATGGGATGGGAGAATTTAGCAAATGTTTTATGGGCCTTTCACCTCCTGGCGGCAGATATGTCGACAAACCTTTCATATTTATGTTTTCCAAAATAATATTACCAGTATGTATTATGTTTTATCCCTCCTTTATTCATTTCCAGAACTGCCATGGGATGAACCAACATTTTCCTGCACCGAGTTTACAGCCTGGAAGGACAAAGACTGCAGACTGTTCACCACAACACCCTGGACCAAGATTGACAACCTGGCTCTTTCACTACTAAGGAAGGTGGGTATTGAATGGTAAATACTACTGTACTGTACAGTGTCGTAGGTAGGGTATATATATGGCAACTCTTCCTTGACCTCCTATAAATATGGTAGGTAGCGTGACCTGTATACCGGGTCAAGAGTGAGGACTAAAATGAGCGGGGAGTGAGAGCGAGGTCACGCTTCCTACCATATTTATAGGCCAGGTCAAGGAGAGAGTTGCCATGTATTATACCCTACCTACGCCACCGTACAGTACACTAACAATTATGAGTAACTTATTATTGTCAGCTAGTCTTGGTACTGATCAATCTAATCTCCCGCAGGTTTTAAACACTGTACCAAAGCACAGAGCTACAATTAACCAAGTGAAATCTCATCAGTGGTTCAAAAAGAACTTCCAGAAAAGTACAGGTATATTTTTTTCTCTTTTCTTTTTTAATTTCAAGGTAGCAAGGAATAATCAAAGTTCACTACACATTATTTTAGTACTTATGTGATTATTTTAGTACTTATGTGAGGAATAAGCTCAGTCACCTAAAGAGCCTTGGGAGTTCGGATCAGCTCTATTAACCCTTATGTGATGGGACGCTGCATGTTTCAGCTCCCCCAACCTGGGATAAAATGTGACTGACAAAGTATTGAATTTTTTTTTTTTTTTTTTTTTTCTTTTTTATTGCTTAGTTAGATTAATCCATTAGTGCAGCAGTATACATTAAAAGTTCCTTCCAATACTAACGGTTACAACATCAGATGATTTCTTCTCAAGGTTTCTGATCAGTATTTCCGGTGAAACCATGTCTGTTCCCCTCTTTCGCTTGTTCACTCTTCATTCTATTTTATTTCTCTTATCTCTCTCTCTCTCTCTCTCTCTCTCTCTCTCTCTCTCTCTCTCTCTCTCTCTCTCTCTCTCTCTCTCTCTCTCTCTCTCTCTCTCTCTCTCTCTCTCTCTCTCTCTCTCTCTCTCAAATGAGATAGAGGCAGAACAGCATAAATAAGATTCATTTCTCATATATTGCAAATAGGTTTTTCTTTTTTCACGGGAGTTTTTTCTATTTTATGTATATTTTATCATGCTGATATGACACATTTGTACATTGCCCTTTTAGTGTGGATCTTCCTGGTGTATATTTATGAGTGAAGGTTTCAGGTACTATGTGACTCTGCATGTAGCGTGAAGTGCAGAGTCTCGGAGTGCCTGTGATCTTTCTCGTAGTCATCTCTACTAACCTGTTATATTTTTGTATTTCAAATGTATGCCTTTAATTGTTATTTATTTTTTCTTCATCAGATAGAAGGCTCATCTGTAGAATTAAGCCATACATTTCCCCTTTGCAGTATGCCACACTTTTACATATGTTTATATATTTTTATTTGAATTTAAGTAAATGTCGTTAACTGGAAATAGGGAGAAGTGGAAAGATACTTAGCTGGTCGTAGTAATTGGAAATTATGTATTAACACAGAAAGATGAAGCTTGGAAGAGAATAGAAAGTTGTTTCAAGAATATCTATCACTAGAGAAGCATATAAGTACTGTATTTAGTGACAACATAGAAAGATGTACATGAGAGTAGCTTGTCACGTCATGGATAAAGATGTGAGGAAGAAAATAATCACCTCAATGATGAGACCAAAACTCGAGACTGTTGAAGTAATGTTATCGCACAAACTAAATGATAATAGAAAATTAGAAAGAATACAAAGGATTGCAACTAAGATGGTGCCTGACTTGATTTATCTAACCTTTGAAGAAAAGAGGCTGTTATGATCAACGTATGGGAAAACCACTATAATGTATTGAGAAAATGTGCTGATGTGATGGCTGATGTGCTGATGTTGTGACTTCAAATCGGAAGTGGCAACCATCAGATTTAAGAAGGGCTTCACTTTCTGGGAAGCCCGCCTAGGCTTTTCACCTACCCCTGTCTCCCAGCTTATTTCCAATCCCACTTTTCCGGATCCCCTTACTACAACCTCTCTTTCCATGTTCCTCCTCCAACTCCTCGTCCTTCATTTGCTCCTCTTGCTGCTCCCTTTCTCTCCCTAACTAACCCCTTTGCCGTCCTCAGTCCTGATACTCTGACCTCTACTCCTTCCTCGATCCCCACACCTCTTCCTCAACGCTCCACTCGGCCTACTCTTACCAGAAGACCCCCCCCCAAAGACCTCCCACTACCTCTCCCTCCTCCTCAGTTCCTCACACCCCACTTTCTACGTCTCCTCTTACTAAGAAACCCTGTGCCTCCCAGATCTCCCCTCCTGATTCTCTAGTCGAGACCATGGCTATGATCGAGGAGTACCTCGCTCAGCCTCAAGACATGACCCCTCTGCCTTCTTCACAAACTGCCTCATCATCCCCACCTTCTTTCTCAACCCTCAAAGTCTCAGCTGAGATACATCCTCTTCCCTCCCACCTTCCGCCTACCCCTCTATCTCCTTCTGACTCCCAACTTCTCCCCTGTTCCCCCACTTCCCCGCCTTCTCCATCATTCTCCCCACTGCACCCTTCTCCCCTTCCCTCTGATCACTCTATGCCCTCTCCCCCATCTTCTACTACCTCTACCCGTCCCGCTGTTAAGTCTATTCTTAACTTACCCCTCCCTCCTGGCTGTACTCGCACCTCCTTTTTGTCTCAACAATCCCCATCCCTGACCCTACTATGTGTACTTCACCTGCTACACTTGGTCCCCCACCTGATATCCCTGATCCTGCTAACCCCTGTACTCCGGACGGTACCATTCCAACTATCATCACCCACTAACCTCTACACTCTGTTCTTCATTGGAACATTAACGACTTCCGATCCCACAGACAAGACCCTTGTCTCCTGATTTCTTGCTATAAAGGCTGATTCACACTGGCGTTTTTTCGGCATTTTTATCTGACGAGAAGTCGGTCTCTTGAAAGACAGAGCGATCGGTGTGATTTTTGTTGAAAACCTATTGCGATCATGACACCAGACCCAGACCCCTTCTCGTCAGATAAAAATGCCGAAAAAACGCCAGTGTGAATCGGCCTTAAGCCTCCAAGAAACTTTCCTTACTCACCCCCCTGTCCCAATTCCCATTTTATGATCTCCTTAGAGTCCACCAAATTCGTCCTGGTGTGGTGGCGCTTTGTACAGTCAATAACCTTATAGTTGGTACTTGCAAAGTGTCCAGATAGGATCAAAGTATCTTATCTTATGATCTCCTTCCCCCAACAAATACACATCCTTCCTCTGATCTAACCATACTGCTATAACGTAACGTTCCTTTCCCCTTCCCTCACCGTTTCACTTTCTCTATAACCCCTTTCCTTCATCATGCTTTGCCATAGTGCCATATGACCTCCGATGTCTGGCACATTTTCCCCTTTAGCATTAAATCAATCAATCGGTCATTTATGAAAAAAAATGGCAATGTTCTTGAGAAATGGAGATTAGGGGAGATATAGATGCAGAAAAAGGTGAAGACAACTGCAAACTAAGGAAAATGGGTGGAATATTTTGAAAATTTGATTAACCCTTTCACGCACGGTGACGCGATCGCATCAAAACGGGCCCGTCTACATCTTAGCTTTTGACGCGAACTGCGTCAAAAAACATTTAAAAATTCGCCAAAAATAAAGTATTTATCAGAATCGCGTCATAATTTACTGCGTCAAAGATCCAAGCTAGGCCTATAAAATAAACTAATTGTCAACTCGCTCGTGAGGGTGGATTTGAAGTGATAAGGGCTTGTGTTCCAGCTATCTCTCAGCAGGCAGCCTGTCAGCGCGGACTGTCGTCCCTTTAAAACGTGTCCCGAGCCGGGTAAGCCATACTGGTAGCCTAATCCGTCTTCCAACATGTGTTTCAGTTTTCCTCCATTTTCTCAAGAACTACTGGCCATGTGAAAATTCTAATGGTAGCGTTGGAATCCTCATAAAAAATCCGCTTTTATTGGCATATAAACCATAAAAAGTTGACTCGGGAAGTATCGAGCTACGAAGTGGTGAACGTAAGTATTTCTTATTTCTCTACTCAATGTTTTTTTCTAAGTCTTTAAACTCTGCTATTTACTTGCATTTCTTGTTATTTTTGTCTTTCATACGGCAGAATAATCTCTTGCGAAACAAACTATATATAATAATGCCAGGAAAAAAGAATAATCGTGGTTGAAATTGATAACATAACCAAAACATTCGCCGCAGAGTCAGGCCATTACGCGCGGCCCCTTAGAGAGCCCCAGACTGATGTCG
Organism: Chionoecetes opilio; assembly: GCA_016584305.1. Classification (NCBI taxonomy): domain Eukaryota; kingdom Metazoa; phylum Arthropoda; class Malacostraca; order Decapoda; family Majidae; genus Chionoecetes; species Chionoecetes opilio. The sequence goes on along the minus strand of JACEEZ010004363.1, from coordinate 150,690 downwards.
CAGTGGACGGAAAAACTTATTAAACTTTTCGTGCGTGAAAGGGTTAATGTAATAAGTTAGGGGTTAGGCAATTAGGACATGAGAATGGTGGGGTGGCGGTATGGTGTATGAACAATAGAAAATATATAATGAGAAAGTGAAGAAAGCTATTGAAGCTGAAAAATGGAAAGGCAGAAGAATAGTACAGTGGTACCTTGGCTAACGAGTTTAATTCGTTCATTGATCGAGCTCGTAACTCAATTTGCTCGTATATCAAATCAATTTTCCCCATTGAAATTAAATTAAATACCATTATTCTGTTCCAACCCCCAAAGAACCACCCCAATTTTTTTACTGCACCTATATGACTGGACTGCACTCGCCCTCCGCCATTTGCATTCGCCAGTGTTTACACTGTGTATCAGCTGTTGGAAACAGCTGTGGGTGGAACTGCCGCTAAACTTACTGCACTCACCCTCCGCCATTTGCATTCGCCAGTGTTTACACTGTGTATCAGCTGTTGGAAACAGCTGTGGGTGGAACTGCCGCTAAACGTACTGCACTCACCCTCCGCCATTTGCATTTGCCAGTGTTTATACTCTGTATCGGCTGTTGGAAACAGCTGTGGGGTGGAACTGCCGCTAAACGTACAGGGAGGTCCCGTTATACGAGCATTTGATATACGAGAGGTGTAAATTAGGGTCTATTTTCAATATACGAGATCAAAAATCCAATCTTACGACATTCAAACTGGGGTGAGTAAAATTACCAAGTTGTTTACTAAAATTATAAAGTCATTTACTGACTACAGGGAGGTCCCGTTATACGAGCATTCGGTATACGAGAATCCGATGATACGAGAGGTGTAAATTAGGGTCTATTTTCAATATACGAGATCGAAAATCCAATGATACGACATTCAAACTGGGGTGAGTAAAATTATCAAGTTCAAAATGCGCGCCCTACCACTCCCGGGCTGGACAAAGAGGGATTCGGTTGACCCCAGTGAGGTCACCCCTAGCAAGCCGTGACCTGAAGCATATGGCGCGGCCTGACATTTAGGGGTAATTAGCCAGGTGTGCGGCTCCAACCTTGGGACCGCAGTCAGGTCACCCCTAGCAAGGCGTAATCTGAAGGGTAATTAAGCATATGACGCGGCCTGACCCTTAGGGGTAATTAGCCAGGTGTGCTGCCCCAATCTTGGGACCCCTACACTACCCTCTCTTGTATCACGCGGCGTCCCCTACATTAAAACGTCTTTTTTGCTTGTTATGCATGTTTTATGTTTAATTAATGTGCAGTTATGTTATTTTGTGTGCTATTTTCTCTTTCAGAATGCTTTTCCTACAGAATAGGTAGTACAGTGTGGGTAATATAGACGCTGTGTGTTCCAAACCTATATTTTACTATTAGTTACGTGTTTCGTTATACGAGATTTATCTTTACGAGTATGCCAGGTTGAACCTAACTGCTCGTATCTTCGGGACCTCCCTGTATATGATTTTACCTAAGGTTGTACGATAATCAATCTGAAAATATGATAATTCTGGTGGCTCAGTACGACAATGTGGCCTACAAAAATTCACAACCCTGGGCGAGAAGCCAGCAACGGAGGTAGTATGGCCAGCAACAACCTGCTCTCGCACTACCTAGATACTACTTTCCCTAATGACGGAAGCTACAAAGCTGATTGAAAGCTCCCTCGATAGGTCGTAAACGAGTAGGAAGGTTGTGACTGGCTAAGGCGTCATCCGTCACCAGCCAATGACAAACTGTTTTTAAAACTTCTCGACCAATAACAAGCCAGCGATACATATTTCCGGGCAAGAATGGCATGCCAGACTGCCTCTGTCCGCCTTCTGTCCCAGTCATCTAAAACTAATTCTCGTTTTATTTTGAATGCTTGCGTTTTAAGTAGTTTTAATGTATCAGATAGTAAGATATATAAGTAAGGAGCCTGTGTTGCTAGTGTATTGGTGGTAGAAGGTGTGTATGTGTGTTAAAATGATGAATATTTGTGATATGGGGCGGCTCCGCGGCAAGTATTTCTCGGTCACTCTGCCCCGCCAGCTCGGCCAGCAGTCACCTCATCATAACATCTTTAAATCACCCTTATTTAAGGTGACACACGGTGCTACATTGATTTAGATAATGACACGTGGATATAACATCTCACCATAATCACTAAGTTGTATAATAACGAGTGATAAGACGTTTAAGCCTGCCCAAACCTACCTTGGCGGAGGAGGCGGCGGCCTGCCCCGTCCGCCGCCGCCTCTCAAAAACCGCCGTCATCCGCCTCACTTGTGCCTTCCTGAAGAAGACAGTCAGCTCCTACGCCTGTGATAGCACCATAGGATATCACCAGTGATCATAGGATTCCTCAAAGAGTCCTCGCTTTCCTACTAAATAATTACCAAGGAGATCTCTGCTGGCGGCGGACATCGGCTGCCGCCCGCACAACACAACACCCCGTTATCAGCTGTATAATATGGGCCTTCCTGAAGAAGTTAGGTCAGCTCCCACGCATGTGATAGCACCATAGGATATCACCAGGGACCATAGGATTCCTCAAGGTGGAACCTAACTGCTCGTATCTTCAGGACCTCCCTGTACTGCACTCACCCTCCGCCATTTGCATTCGCCAGTGTTTATACTCTGTGTATCAGCTGTTTGTGGGTGGAACTGCCGCTAAACGTACTGCACTCGCCCTCCGCCATTTGCATTCGCCTGTGTGAGCACAACACAACAGAGATGCTTCCACGGCGAGGTAACCACGTGAAGTGAACGAGTGAGACGCGGGATGCTGGGCGGATGTTGTGGCGTTCGCTGCGCCAACTAGCGGCGGCGTATCTGAAGCTCAGACGTAACATTTATAAAAAAAAAATAATAATAAAAACTAAAAATAAATCGCTCGGAACTCTGATTCTGGCTTGCAACTTAAAACAAAAAATCGACCAAGCGACTGCTCGTAACTCTGAAAACTCGTAAATTGGGGCACTCGTAAGTCAAGGTACCAGTGTATAGGGATTACAGGGGAGATGTTCAAGCATGGTGGATAAAGTGGTTGAGTGGATGCATAGGCCATGTGAGAGGAAGAGGACAGGCTACCAGGAGTGTCTGTGTATCAAGTATGCTGCATCATTGCATAGTTCATGTTGCCTGTGACTGCAGTATATTTGATGCTTGGTGTGTTGGGAGTAGTTTTAAGGAGTATTGTTTAGTGTATTTGCTCCTTACTAGGCTCCCAAATATTAAACCCCCAAACCTTTAAAGAAAAAAGTATGTCAAGTCATACTTTTATGAAGATTGGGAATAGATGTGCCTCTTGAAATTGGATTTTATAAATATTTATCTATTCATTTGTGTATACATATTGATTTAATCTTGTTAATTTCATCTTATTTCTTGTTGCATTTTTTTATAGCGTCAAGGATATTTGTCGTCTAAACTTTTAGTGGGTATTATAAGTTTATAAGTTGTCATTTTGCTACACGTAAGGTTTCACATCAATCACCCAACCCTGTGTGTGTGTGTGTGCTTGATGCATTCACTGAAGTATGAGAAATAGTGTGTACTCTAGCAAGGCTCTAAATAGATGTTATTGTTTCTCTTCCCCCTCCCCCCCTCCCTCTTCCAAGACATTGAGTAATTGAAATTTACAACTGTTTGCTGCTTTGCTTTGGTGGTTTAGCATTATGATGGGAGTTATGAGTCCATAAAGCTAGATTACCAAAGCAAAGAGGTGGACTGTGCAGCTGAATCCTAGAAGAACTCGGGATGCAAGATACTTCCGACCTGGCCTTGTGCTAGTGATTTGAGGATGTCAGTCTCTTTGGTGATCTAGCTGTATGAGGGACTTAAAAGTGTCATACAGCTGGAACACCATGGGGCATTGATAGTCTTACACTCATCTGCCTCAAAGGAATGGAAGTGATGCTCATCGCTGTGAGAGAATTGAAGTGGTACTCATCTGCTACTTGGGATTTGAATTGGTAGTTCATTTATCATTTGCTGGTGTTTATAGTTATCGTTATTAGTTATTATATAGTTACTATTATATTAGTTATTATATACTTATAGTTATTATGAGATGTTTATAGTTATCATAAATGAAGTGTTGGCATGATATAGACTTGAGCACATTTTCTGCAGAGCTGATGCAGAATTCAAGTGGAAGTATGACTCCCAGCCACAAACGAATCTGCAGTGAGGTTGAACAAGCCAACTCCGGATTTGATGATCTGGCCACTCGCTGGGCGTGTTCACAGCCAGAACCTCCAAGTGCTCGGGTTTTGGAAACACTGCTTGTAAGTATTTAATGCAGAAGGCCTTTGTCATCCCCCCTCCCCCCTTTTTTAATTTTTTATAATACTTTAAATAAGAAAGGAATAGCAGAGGACGAGGGTTCAGGTGGATATAACTAGTGATTTAGCAGGAAATTTGAACAGTAAAAGATATTAAATCAGGCCCCGCCTGGAACCTTTGGAACATATGAGCAACTAATGGTTTCGCTTTTATAATGTTATGGGAATCCCCAAGTTAAGTTTGGTTTTATTGGGATATTTATACAAACTAAAATTAATGGGAATATGAAGTTTACGCACAGTCTGTCTAGCAAAAGCTTCCTGATGACATAATTATACATGCAATTATTATATGTAATACAGACAACGTAATTGTTTTAAGCGAGTTATTTAATCATTTTTATTCTTGTGCACAATTTGAGAGGTGCTTTACCCTGTTTTTGTTTTGTCTTAGGATAAAGGCAACCTAGAGTCTGGTGTGGTAAGTTTCTCCCAGCCTGCCAAGCCAGACCAGCTTCTGCTTTCATCACAAATGACGCAAGGAACACAGGCCAGCCAGACACCACTACAGCGATTGGTCAAGCGCATGACCAGGATGTTGGTCAAGACATCGCTGGAAGACACTATAACACACCTTGAAGCAGTCTTCAATAAACTGAATTATTCGCATCGGTGTCACACATCTAATGTTGTAAGTACAATTTTGATTTACCAGTGTTACAGGTAAATTTTTCTCTGCACCCCGAGGACAGTACCTAATGCAAGTTTATATGCTTCTGGTGCGCTAATCCAAGGGTGGGGAATGTCCGGCCCGCGGGCCATATAAGGCCCGCAAAAACATTTGGTCAGGCCCTGCCAAGGACGCAGACTAGACTAGAAATCCAATAAATCTAGGAGCTTTTTTTTTTTTTCATACCAACATAAATTGTTATTAAGTGCATGCATAATACTTATAAAGTAAATTTTAAGGGACAAGCACGTCCATTACGGGACGGATAGGACACGTATAATTCACGTATGGTTTTCGTCGGCCAAAAAAGCAGGCTGATTTTTTAGTTGATAGTTTTGTATGGCCCACGAATGATGTCATGAATATCCAAATGGTTCCCCACCCCTGCGCTAATCCATTTCCTTTATGATCGTAATACTGGGTGATTATATTCATTATTCAATGTGTACCATCACTGGAAAGAAATGCTGGTTTTGAGTACATGCATACCAAATGGAGCTCAGTTCTTGGCTGGAAGGTGAAGAGCATAGTTGAAGGAGCAGGGGTTGACTAATGCTCCGGCCATGAGTCCCGATGCATCCCCACTCCTATTTCAAAATCATCTGTGATGTTCCTCCAGCTACTCTCCTCCTTGTTCTCGATCCTTCATACAATGCCATTACCAACTAACTATACACGTGTCTTCAAAGACCTTCCGTCTTTGTAATGCCCATCTAATTGCTTTTCTTGGAACCTTGTTGAATGCCTTTTCCAGATCATAAACACATGATACAACCTGTTCCCCATATGTTTCTCCTGCAGATTTCTAATGATAAAGATTTTTAATCGTGCATAAAGGTCATTTAAATGTTTAGATTCTTCAGATTGTCATTACCTTTGCAGGTCACTGTTACAACAGTAGATAGACGCGGTGCACAGCTGGTGCTGAAGGCGAGCATTTTGGATATGGCCCAATACATTCTTCTGGACTTCAGACTTTCCAAGGGATGTGGGCTGGACTTCAAGCGGCATTTTCTGCGAATTAAGGAAGGTCTGTCTCACATAATAGTGAAAGGCCCGGTCACCTGGAATATGGCCATGGCCACCAACATGCTCCCAGCCTGAATATCTATTGGTCTTAATTTGATGTTGATTAGGACTTATCCTATTTGTGTATATTTCGGTTATCACCTCAGTATTAAAGGTCACATTTACTTTTAATTAGTTTATGGAACTTTTCTTTTCAGCTTAATTTGCATAAAATCATTCATATAGAATACCATTTTTAAATGCTTTACATAAAATCTTTTTGACATAGTAACTTTCCATGTTAGTTCTTCATCTTTCTGTTTAATGTCCATTTTTCCCCTAATTTTTATGAGGTTAGACGGCCGATGGTACGCTTCTAACTTCCAAATGTTAGTTGAAGTTTGTTATTCAATTAATTATGTATTGGATCATAGGATTCCATGGTTTAAGTTCATTACATAGTCTTTCTGACAGTAACTTTGAGTATTGGTTGAAGTTTGATGCCTTGGGTATGAATGAGCCAGTTCAAAGGCTTTAAAAATATGTTTGTGAATGGAGTAGAATGTTCAAGGAGTGTAACTTTTTGTAGCTATTATAACATTGTTGTATTTTCAGTTGGGCAAGATCAGTTTTCAGGTCCGCCCTCACACTTTTCAATGACATAGCTGCCTTTTATGGGTTATCTATCTATGGGTTAAACTCTCACTGCTGAGGCATCGAAGGAGTGTGACACCTCTTGCATGTTTCACAGAAATAGAAGAAAAGTATTGCATTGATTATACTATATGAATTCATGGGGTATACTTTCCCAACAGAATCTATTAATCAATGTGAGAAAACTGACCATTTTATAGGTTTAACCCATTATCAAGTATTCGACTCGTTGCCAGCCATGACTCATTTCTCCAGCCACCAATCTGACCCTCCCAGCACTTGTTGTCTTGCATTGATTTTCTCGTGTCAAACACTAAATCATTGTCCCCAAAATTATCAGAATCAATGGCCTTTAGTAAATCGACATAATAGTTGATGCCCCTTTCAACTTCTTTGGATGTGTGCGGCTGTACTCTCCTCACCAGATTTTGATATTGATGCATATGTAGATGGAAATATTAGCTAGTTTGCAAATATGTGACTTTGTTGGTTGTTTCCCGAAACAGATTATTTGAAACCGGCTGACCCATCATACAGGACTCCAACAGTGTACAGGAAAACACTTGCTGGCCTGTATAGGGTCATCAGCAGTGAATGGGTTGTCACGTAGTCTTTTCTATTATAGTAACTTCCCGTGATTGTTGAAGTTTGATGCCTTGGATGTAAATGAGCCAATTCAAAGGCTATGAAAATGAAATTGTGTATGAAGCAGAATTTAAAAGTACTTTAAGCATCTTTATCTAGCTAGCTATTACAATATTGTCTTGGATGCAAACAATGGTGATTTATTTTCTTTATTATTGATGTAATGTGTTTGTGCCCATTGATACTATGTGCTGCAGTTGTAAGAGTGGCCTTGTCAAATCCAGGCTGCCTTTACTCTTGCAGGCAGAATTCTAGTCTTTCAATGATGGGTGCTTGCGCAGATTTCGAACAAATTCACAAATCTCAATTTATTTGTATTATCTTTCAAGATGTTGATTTTCTTAGGAATAAGTGAATGTTAATAAACGTATTTTCCTTTTGTTTGTGTTTGTATATTAACTGATTCTATTTACTCTATGCGGTACTTATTACAGTAAGATAAGGTGACCAGTGTCTTGCATGGGTGTGTGGGAATAATGATTTATGTAGATAGATCTAGACTTTATATTTTTGTGTTTGCTCTCCTTCGGGATCTGCTAGCAAAAGAATTGGTATGGCAGAAATATCCTCAGGCGGGTTGTGGTGCATCATGTAGCTGGAGCTGCATTTCAACCTAATTTCCATCCTAATGTAAGTTGTAACCAGTCTGTTCATAGAAAAAATGACATCAGAACCGGACAAAAAAAATTAAATGCATACAATCTTTGAAGTAGCTACTTATATTTAGCGTATCATAATACATACCTCTGCATTATATTTATATATATATTATATAATTTGAAGCGAGCTGCTACTTGCCATAAGACCCATTTGCGTAAGGGGAGGGGAGTGGAACCAAGTTTAAGCCAAAAAGTGAATAACTACCGATTGTCGTATTGAGCTGAAATTTGACATGCAAGTAGTGCTGTCAAAATCAATGGGGGTCTGTGAAACAAACTAGAACAAACCCTTATTGAGTAATGAGCGTAATTATTTAATTAGTGCTAAATAAACTTCAGTTCTACAATAACTTCTGTAAACTAGGTATTTTAAAAGCACTGAGCTCGCTGCCACGTTCCAGCCGCAAGAACAGCCAAAAGCGAAGGGGCCAGAGGCTGGACGCCTATATTTGATATACAGTATTGGCAGCGAGCGAAGCGAGCTGCTACTTACCATAAACCGGCTATCACACGGTGTGTTACGTCGAACTTGCCATTTGGTTGGACTGTTTGGTCGAACTTCGAGGGTCATTTCGCCGAACATGTTCGATGAAATGGTTTTGTGAAATTATACAAAATGTTGCACATTTCGTCGGTCATACTCTGGGGTCAAAATAAGTCTACTTTTTCTGTAAGTTATAAATAGTTTTAGCAATTATTAAGCATTGAAATGAACACTATCATATAATACGTTACAGTAAAATTAATACAGATCGGTCTATATTATATATGTGATAGATTTTCAGAAATATGAAGCTGATTTGATGTGTTTGCGGTAGAATGATTACTAGTAAAATATGAGATCTGAGAAGTATACCGGGGAGAAAATGGAAATGATGCGTGTGGTTTTCACTGAAAATGGGATGTGAAATGAATGAGGTGGTTGAAAGGACAGGAAGAGAATGGCTGTTATTGCTGCTGGGACTGTGTGATGACTGGTGAGACAAGGGGACGGATGATTGAGACGGAAAGAGTTTGGAGAGAATGTGGTGTTTGTTTAGAGGATAATTCCTCAGAGCCATAGTGATCTACCGCTCGGGCTTAGTGTTGGGGGAAGCCACCACCCCGGGAGGGGGGTCACAAACCCTAACACCCGGTACCCATTCACTGCTGGGTGGACAGGGGCTCGGGTTTTAAGAAAGACCACCCATCTGTCTTCGCTCCGCCCAGGGATCGAACCCGGGACTTCTCGGTTGTGAGCCGAGCGTGCTAACCACTACACTACGGGGCCACCTGTAATATCAAGATCCGGTAAAATGGACGCGGACTGCGCGGTCCTTTCCTGAGACACTGACTACATATGGTATTATTTCACACTAGGACCGAAATTGCTTACACAATTGGGCGTGTGGTTTTGGGCAATTGGGCGGGCGGGCGGGCCGCCCGCCACAGGTTTCGGTGGCCACACGTAAAGCCCGGTTCCCACCTTCCCGCTTGTACGGCTGCCATACCACAACAAAGACGTCACAATGACGTCACAACAAAGTCTACCGCACCGCCGTACCGCTGTACGGCCGCCGTACAAAGTTAAATTCAAGTCATCTCTCCCGCTCGGCGGTGTCCGCTCGAGCGGAGTTGCCAAGTGTGCCCAGTTAAGGCCGATTCCCATCAGCCCGCTTGTACGGCCGTCTTACAACAACACCGCTCAACAATGACGTCACCATCATCACCGCATGAGTGGTATTTGTGGTAACTGGGCACAGTTGGCAACTCCGCTCGAGCGGACACCGCCGAGCGGGAGAGATGACTTGAATTTAACTTTGTACGGCGGCCGTACAGCGGTACGGCGGTGCGGTAGACTTTGTTGTGACGTCATTGTGACGTCTTTGTTGTTGTATGGCGGCCGTACAAGCGGGAAGGTGGGAACCGGGCTTTACCACAAACCACTCAAGCGGTGATGATGGTGACGTCATTGTTGAGCGGTGTTGTTGTAAGACGGCCGTACAAGCGGGCTGATGGGAACCGGCCTTAATAGTGACCGGCGGCCGCCCGCCCGCCACTCCATTTTGGGCTCTGCCACGCCCTGCTGGGATGAAATTATTACCCTAACCTAACCGAACCTAACCTTCTAACGGGAGGGGCTCCGTCCCCTTCGACCCCCTGACGGGATTATTAACCTAACCGGCGCGCAGTTCTCGTCCACTATAACCCATTTAGCTCACATGAACGCGTCTTCATCTGTCGCTGTTCTCTTCTAACAATCACCTCCTCCCTTTTCATCACCAGTAGCTACGTATATATATGCCCCTAAAGTTAAAACATTAACAACAAATCTTCGCGCCTCTCGCTGTCATCGCTTCCACTTTGTTTGTTATTGTTGGGTGAAGCGGTTGGCTCAACCGTGTGCTAGTGTTTTGTCAGTGTTCGACGAACAGGTCCAACCAAATGCTTGTTTGGTTCGACGAAACAGTCCTACGAAACGCCTCGTGTGATACCCGCTTAAGACCCATTCGCGTAAGGGGGAGTGGAACCAAGTTTAAGCCAAAAAGTTAATAACTACTCTTAAATATTGTCGGATTGAGCTAAAATTTGACATGCAAGTAGGTAGTGCTGTCAAAATCAATGGGGGTCTGTGAAACAAACTTTTTGCGTAGAACAAGCCCTCAATGAGTAATTAGCGTAATGAGTTAATTGGCTGGAACGTGGCTCGCTGCCACGTTCCAGTCGCAAGAACCGAGCCAAAAGCAAAGGGGCCAGAGGCTGGGCGCCTATACTTGATATGTATATTATTATGTAGTCTAGGACCTAGGTGCCTTGCACGTGACGTCACAGCCCTCTTTGTGCAGGCGACAGACGCGGGAGATACGAGAGTGGAGGACCAACAAACTACTTGCCGCCCTTATTTTCCCGCTTATGGTAATTTTCCCCTACAAAATGTTTTATCAGTATAGATATACTGTTATCTTCGTAAATGTTTGTTCTATAATATAAAATCAAAAAACCCGCTAAAGAAATGTCTTATGAGACCTCATAATGGCATATAATTTAGTTTTTACTGTGTTTTATGTGATAATATTATAGAACAAACATTTACGAAGATAACAGTATATCATTTATACTTATAAGCATATATTTGGTAGGGGAAAATTATCATATTTGACACTTTCAGCCTCGCCGACCAGCTGTTGGTCCTTCACCTAGAAAATTAGCACCGACGGGTCGGACATTTGGCTAGATCGTGACGTCACTCGTCAGTGCAAGGAACCTATTGGAGCAAAATCTCATGAAAATGTTTCAGTATCCCAGGTAAAATAGCCAAGGGAAGAGTTAATGATTTTGTTAACTAAGGAAACGAAGTTGAAGAGGTCCTATACGTCAAAGGTCACAAGAAGAAGAAGTACAGTACGTCCCTGGAGGAAGACTGTTTCTTTCAAGGCCGCGAATGTTATGTAACACAAGACCAAGACCTAAGTTAGATCATCCCAGATGTGGTGGAGCAGTTTGTGAGCCTTGACCTGTTTAGTGTTTACCGTGACTAACAGAACATTAAGCAACTGATGTTGGCCTCAGGTGTCCAACGAATAGGCCCATGCTGCTGTGTGAGGCCTAAGTGACGGCAGGCCACCCGTAGAATAAAATAATAAGATATAATAAAGGGCCGACTGCTCACCCATAATGTGGCTGCGGCAATACAGTGTTCATGAAATACTCTCGTTGCGGGAAGGACGCCAGTGCAGTCTTTTGCTTCGCCTTGTCCTCAACGCCTCCCGCCGCCAGGTCTTACACGCCTCCCACATGAGGAAGCCACCCCTGGGCAGCCGCCAGACCAACTATTATGAAGTCTTGGATATTGCTCCCAAGGCCACTCAAGCCCAGGTACTTTTGTTGTTGGTACTTTGGTATTATTTGGTAGTGGGCTTTCAAAAGTCGTAGGATCTTTACCTACTTCATCGTGTAGATTTTTTCATTCTGAGGATTTTGAACCCCATTTTCCATGGTGTAATTGAATGATAGTGACATTACAGGTATTATTTTACGATGGCACCAAACTTTCCTACACAATTGGGAGCATGGTTTGGTAATTATGGAGGAGAGTTTCACGTTCGTTTTCAGAGACACCAACTACTTTTTCTTGGCCTACAATAGGTGCTTGTTCTAATGGTGCTAGTTTTATTTTGCGCAAACCAAAAAAAAATGGAAAAAAAATGAAACCTAACCTAACCTTATGTTTTAATGAAACCTAACCTAACCTAACCTAACCTAACCTTACAGGTTTTAAAGAAACCTAACCTAACCTTAACCACAGAATATAATTTTTTTTTTTTTTTTTTTTTTTGGTTTGCGCAAAATAAAACTAGCACCATTAGAACAAGCACCTATTGTAGGCCAAGAAAAAGTAGTTGGTGTCTCTGAAAACGAAGGTGAAACTCCTCCATATTAACCACATGGTTTTTGTTTACCTTATTGTATTCTAAGAGACATTTACCCTTTGAGCTTTCCGTCGCAAATCAATAGTTTCGGAGATATAGAACATTTTAGGTGGGGGTGAGGAATATGTCTCCTTGTTTACAAAATGCCTCCCTCTTCCTCTTCTTGTGACCTGCATCGCTTTTGTTTGGTATTTTATTAAACTTTTATTATTGGACCCATTTAGGAGGTTTAAGGTTAGGTTAGGTTAAGTTAGGTAAAGTAAGGTTCAGGTTAGGTTAGGTTAGGTTAGGTTAGGTTAGGTTAGGTTAGGTTAGGTAAGGTAAGGTAGCAACGGGTGCGCCTCCGAAACAAAAGCGATACAGGTCACAAGAAGAGGAAGAGGGAGGCATTTTGTATACAAGGAGACTTATTCCTTCCCCCACCTAAAATGTTCTATATCTCCGAAACTATTGATTTGCGACGGAAAGCTCAAGGAGAAAATGTCTCTTAGAATTCAATAAGGTAAACAAAAACCATGCTCCCAATTGTGTAGGGAAGTTTGGTGCCATCGTAAAAATTTACCACATTACATGTATTACCGAAAATCTACCGTTATTTCATCCAGGAACGGTTAAGTTAGGTTAAAATCAGGTTAGGTTAGGTTAGGTTAGAGGTGGGGTTTAGTTTAGTAAAGATGATATCAAGAAAAAAATAATTATCATTACTATGGCAGTGCGAAGCGGAGCAAGGTTTGCTGGTCGGGCCAGGAGGGGCGGGGCGGGGCGGGCATCCCCCCCACACCTGTAAACAAAAAAAACAAAAACAAAGCAAAAATTAGCGCCAGATTAATTCAAAACATATCAAAACTATTCAGGAAAACTAAGTTTGTGCCTCGAAATCGGTGGTTGCCCAATAACGAAAATTTACCGGTATTTTTGTTGGACCCGCCAGGCTGGCTCAGTGGTGGAGGCTGGGGTTTGCGTGCAGCGTCCTTGTGTTCAAGCCTCACTCACTGCCACTTGAGATTATTCTGGCGTGGTGGCACTTTGTATTGTTGACAACCTTACTGTTGGTACTTGTGAATTGTCCTCATTGGATTCAAGTCTCTTATCTTACTTTAATGTCAGTCAATAGTTGTATAGTTTAGTAAACGATTCACAACATGGGTTCACCAAGGGTAGGTCATGTATCACCGATATATTGAGTTTTTTGGTAAATTTTTTGTCCTTTCCCGCCCTTTTTACTGTTTTTTCCCCCAGACTTTCACTTTCACAGATCCCTTTAGGGTATTACTTCGTATGAGTGCATCCTCCAGATAATAAATCCTTACCTATTTCATTGTGTATATCTCGTCATTCTGAGTATTTTCATGTTTGAGCTGGCTTGGCAAATTACGAATTTGATTTTCGAAAGGGAATAGTCAGGTTAAGATGTTTCTAAAGGTTAAGGTAGGTTAGGAGGTTTCAAAAGGTTAGGTTAGGTTTAATCAGCATAGGAGGTTACAAAAGTTTGGTTAGATTTAGTCCTGGTGGAGCAGAGCTGGTGGCGGCCAGCCCAGTGGGTGCCACACCAAACCCCAATGCTGTGTATCCTACTATCATAACTGTTATTATTTATGTAAGTTTTTATGTGTTTTGAATTAATCTGCGCCTAAAGTTTTTCTGGCCTCCAAGCATTCCGGCCTCTCACCCTCGACATTCCAGCCCTGCACCACCTTCAGTTTTAAGCAGTATTAGGTTAGATTAAGTTAGACCAAAGACTACTCTATACATAGTAGTCTTTGGTTAGACCCTTGATTCCTTGATGCACACATGTTAGCATCAACCGTTGGTTAGATGTTAAGGATTAGATGTTCTTGTGCTCAGTTATATACTAGCTTTCTTTTCAATATTTCAGGTCAAGGATGCATATTATAGTCTGTCCAAAAAGTATCATCCTGATCACTACAAAGGCGATGAAGATCCATCTATGAAGTTCCGGGAAATCAAGGAGGCATATGAGATCTTGGGAGACTTTAGTCAGAGAAAAATGTATGACAAAGGTTTGCTAGGGGTGTCTGCAGCAGCAACGCCAGCCGAGGCAGAGCAATACTCATCAAGATTTTATGAATCAAGAAGAAAAAGGGGTGCAGTGCCATCTGCTTCAGGGAGAACTCCAATATACAACTTTGATGAATGGTCCAAGTATCATTATGATTCAAGTCGAATGCGAAGGGGGTATGCCAAAATAAAGTATGAAGATTTATTGAAGGAGAGAGCTGCTGAGGCTGAACTGAAGAAAACTCATTCAATGATTAGTGTTCTATTACTTTTTGGTATTATGCTTTTAATTCAGTACAGTAGATCTCAGAGACATGATTCAGAAAAAACTAAAAGTAAATAACAGTTGATATGTTTATGTATATGAAAATTCTATGCAGAAAACTTGCTATATCTGGACGAATCTGATACTTTTGAAGTAGCTACCCTCAAACATCACTCATAACTAGCCAGGGATAGAAATCTGCTCCTTCCAACTAGACAGCTAAGCCAGCCAAATTGAGTGATCACCAGCTTTTTCCAGAGTTTTAACTTCCCTTCCAAAATTTCTATAAGATGCATAACATTTAAATTTCAGAAACTGACACGTCACCGAGTACGACAGCTCTTAGTCCAACATGCTATTTGCCTGATTGGTGATTGAAAACTAGCAGATATCCAAGCTATGCTTACCCTTCAGATATTTTTGTTTCATCTTGTGGGGCATAAGTAGATTTTGACCCCCGCCAGGTTTCCACTCATAGAGCTTAAAGTCATTGTTTGAGTATGATTCATTACCTTGAACTCAGTAAAAGTCCATTGATAGTTTTCCATATAATTAAAATGTAAGCAGAATTTATGGAATTATTTATTTATACTCAGGGTTGGAAAAATCAAGATTTAATATTTTTTTTTTTTTTTTTTTTTTTTTTTTATTATTTTTTTTTAAGATTTTTTTTTTTTTTTTTTATCAACTGATTTTTTTTTAGTTTATCGATCACAACACTGCCCGGAAAGTAAACAAGAAAAAAAGCGTAAATACATCTGCTTCATAGGTATATATTTATGAAAACTATAAAGAATGAGCAAGACAACTTCTTGCTCTGAGCAAGATAACTTCAGTCAAATCTATTTTTTCTTAGATCACAAAATTGGAAAATGCAATATTAAAAGTAAACCTGTATGATAGGACCTATGTACTATGTATGTAGCCTACCTGTAGGTAGGACCTGTATGAAGGTGCTCATTCATACATTCTCATTGGTTTGAATTTTATACAATCCATCTTATTTCTTAAATTACCAATTATGTCTTGAAAATATTAATATACGTATAGCTGAAATAACCTGGCTGGAGCTCCTCATGAAGTAAATTCAGAACATGTAACTATGAAATACTAATTGGGTGTAATATATATGTGGTAGCTAGACAGAATATATTACAGAGACAGAATACAAGCATTTTCATGGAAAAATGCATGATGTACTAAATCCCTATGAATGAAATTACCTTCCCACATTATGTACCTGTATATTCAGTTCAATGGAATAAAAAATTTATGACCTTATTGTAAAAAAATCATCCTGATTTTCATGATTCATGATTTTTTTACTCTGATTAAAGTCGATTAAAATCAGGTAATTTAAATAATTTGATATAAATCATAACAACCCTGCCTATACTGCAGATTCATCCAAGTGCAGTACTGGTTTGAATGTAATTTCTGTTCATAACACACATCTGTTGCATTGATAGGGAGTTTAATTCAAATTGTGCTTCATTGATTGACATCTATATTCTCAACTCTTGAAATATATATGCAGCACCCAGATGGAAAGAGATTCTCAAGATTTCACTGAATTTATGAAGAAAAAAACTTTGATGAGAGGACGGCTTTAACGTGAGTGAATTGTCAATTGAAAAATGTATATTCATAAAAAAAAAGAATACGTGTGATGTATTATGTTCTGTTTTATGAATATAATGGTATGATTTAGAAGCAATTTTATGCTGTATTGCACTGCTGGGTCGTACCTCTATTCTTGGTAATTAAAAGTATGCCAGGCCCCTGGAAGTGCTTGCTGTAAGAGTAACATCTGGCAGGAGCCTTATTTTCACTGCTTTCCCATTCAGATTGATTACATGTAGTGCAAAAGAAGGGTAACTGTTAGCAACTCTCGCCATGTATTCTGACCATTTCACAAAGGACCATTTTTACATGGTCAGTATAAGTTCTTCATCTCTGCAATATATGTGTGATATTGCAGGTATTATTGCATTATGCATATATTGTGGCCTACAAGGACAAAACAGCAACCAAGTGCACCAAGAATATCAATATCAAAGACAAGCTTGCAATATCGGAAGATTTAAAAAAAAATGTCTTTTGAGGTCCATCTGGTAAAGCACTGGCACAAGATAACGCAGTCCATGGTGGTTTGATTGATTGGCACATTTTACAAAAAATATATGAAATGTCCAGATGAAATAGGTTTTCGGGTATAGGATAACTTATATTGTATATATTGTATAAACAGATGTTATATCTAATTGTCCTGTTAATTTATTGACTTTATTATCAATAATTTCATTAAGATGTGATAGAGTTAGAACATTGTTTTTTTCCCCTGATTGCCTACCGAGATTTAGTGTTCTTGTTCTGTGCATTACACTCTTACTTTTATTGAAACACAGTTTGACATCAATCAAGCTATTTAATGAGTGTCAGTTAGTCACAGGAACCAGTCACAGGATGTGCAGCCACGTGATGGAGGAGGTCATGTCATGACAGAACACTGTATACGGCAAGACAACCGACGCTATTATTTTACCTCTCTGAAAATAATTAGAAATTCATTTTACTAGATCAATAGGTGCACTCAAGCGAGATTGGTCCTCACCCCTTTGGTCCCCAGCTTCTCTGCAGCACCACAGGCTCTAGGGAAGACCATCGAAAAAGCAATTTTTGCTGAATAAAAGAAATGGGACTTGTTCAATATGTGCGTATATATTTTTCTTTATTTACCCTAGTAAACAGGCAGCAACTGTTATTTATGCATCAGTGAGGCCTTAACAACAGATTGTGGAAAGAAATCTGTATATTTGTTTATTTTGAATTATATATTTTTATTTTTATTTTTATTAAAGAAATTTTCCCTTTATGACCCGAAATGATACTTGATAAATTTAAAGCATTTATATGTCAACATAAGAAACACTAAATATATATTAGAGTATTAGACAAAGTAAATAAAAAAAAATATAGAATCACGTAATATATAGGCAAAATTGTTATTCATTGCGCTCAGTGGCGTACCGAGGGGGGGGGGGGGGGGGGGGGCATGCGGCTATGCCCCGCCCCCTTTTGCAAAGAAAAATAATATATATATTATATATATAGATAGATAGATAGGAAGATAATGAAGGAAGGTAGGATAGGAAGAATAATAGATAGATAAAAAAAAATAAAAAAAAAATATAGATATATAAATTACATTTATTTTTAACTAGCCGCAAAGCCGCCCTCCGGGCGGACTTTTTGGCTAGCTCCTGCGGAGCGCTATTGGTGGGCCTTCGGGCCACCACCTGTGTTTGGTGGGCCTTCGGCCCACCAAACGCAAACTCCAGATAGCCCCTTCTAACTTTCCTGAAATCATGGATGTAGAAATGTCTATTAACGCCAACCCATTCACATCACCCCCAACCCATTCACTCACCCATTACCCATCACCCCCCACCCATTCACTCACCCATTACCCATCACCCCCCACCCATTCAGTCAACCATTACCCATCACCACAC
>JACEEZ010004363.1:65000-130000 GCA_016584305.1 Chionoecetes opilio | reverse complement strand
TTTGCGTCAGCCAAAGTTGCCCATTGTACGTAGCCTACTTTCAGGTTAATGACCAAGTCGACAGATGTGCACACATTTAGAGAAATTAACCTGAAATTTACCGTACTCGATGTTATTTCCAAAGGAAAATTTGCTGGATCTCTCTCCACTTCAAAAAGCATCCCAGTTTTTGGTAGAATTTGATAGAATGTATAGATGTATTAAAAAAAACTCATTACTGTTCAACTTGAAATCCAAGAATGGCTCTTTCATATATTAGCTCTAAGGTGGAAATCAGAAATGTTTAATATATCAGAAATGAAACTTTCGACTAGGTTCACAGAACCTAGCAGAAACATATTTTATTTGTTTAACAAACATATTTTGTGAGGCATATATAATCAACATCAATTTGACAATTACATGTATTCAAATACAAGAAAACATACATTGTTATCATTCATTAATGGAAAGAAGTGTCATATTCTTTTATAAATTAACTTAGAAGATACATATTGGTACTCAGCCCTTGTTTCTAGTGTGACGCATTTGGGAGAGCTCGCCTGCGGCGGGATTTTACAAATCTTATAAGTGATCGCCAGAGGAACGAAAGACGGGCGGAGACAGTGTCCAAAACTTCACGGCCTAGTAGATCTCCTAAATTTATAAATTCGCTCCATAAGTAAGAGAGAATGGGCACTGTGGTGGCTTCATAATGTACGGTGACTGTCTCTCCAGCTGAAGCTTCAGTTACTCGCTCGCCCACTTCCAGATTGAATGTTGATGTCTCTTTCAAGTGTTGGAGTTCAGCCTCATCCACCTCCTCGATC
The DNA here is from genome assembly GCA_016584305.1 of Chionoecetes opilio. NCBI lineage: Eukaryota > Metazoa > Arthropoda > Malacostraca > Decapoda > Majidae > Chionoecetes > Chionoecetes opilio. The sequence goes on along the minus strand of JACEEZ010004363.1, from coordinate 129,191 downwards.
AGGTGATTCAGAGCCGGATCCGCCACGAAGCGGGCATGTCTCTGTGGATCAATGGTGTGGCTTTTGGTTTCTTTTCGAAGGATGTAGATGTTTTCTCCATTTTGTCTAGCAGTGTCACCTTCGCCCGCATGGTCCGTCTGATGAGTAGTGACGTCCCCGCGAGGCTCCAGAGTGTAATAGGTGTTTGTGTTTTGATGAGAGTCGCGTGTTTTCTTTTTTCTTTCGAGTTCGTGGACGTTGCTGTTAACGAAGAGGTCTTCAGGTGCCTTATGCGGGCGAGATCGAAATACAGGAAGGTAAGGATGGTCGTTGCTGTGTGGCAAGTGCTGGTGGGGCGGGTCCAAGGCCAAGGCGACACCCAGCATCAGAAGAAGCACTAAAATGTTAACAACCATGATGTCTGGCCGTTCCAAGAGGAATACACTAATTCTCAGTTAGTTCCAAATAGATTATCACGGCAACAAAATGGGTATTTCTGCAAAGCTTGCTATGCAATCAGCATTCTAATTTTTTTATCACCGTCATCTATAAACAGTATTGGGAATTTTGGTCACGATGCACAGTATATTACGTGTGTTTGGCTTTCTTTTCCTTTTGCCAGAACCTCACTAGGCACAGCTCTGACTCCACCTGAAGCCAATGTCACTCTGCAGTCTGCAGGCAGGGGTTGCGGCGAACTAGGATACATGTGGCGATGGTGCGTCACCACCTACCGTTAGCTACAGTGAGTTTCTCTTATAGGAAGATGGAGTTAACGGGGCTTGACCAGTGATTAGCAAACAATGACTGCCACACACACATCTCATATTAGTCTATTGCTAGGAATTGTGTTGACTTATATGCTGGCAAGATGTTCAAATACATTTACTGTATGTTAACTATTTTAGTTCACTTGTTTCGGTCTGTAGATATATGTCCATTGTACAGATAGACGAATACCATCGTAGGTACTATTTGAGTTTGTGTCAAAATAAAGGGGGGTGTGGGAAAGCTGGGGAAAGGGAGCTCCTAACTCCTGGGGGGGGGGGGCGGTGTCCTTGTTTGCTGATGACGTTCTGGCAGGGGGAAAACGTCTGATAGCTATAATATACCGAAAAATTTAGGTTGTTGTGTTTTTTTAAATTTTTTTATATCATTAAAAATTAAAAAATTTTTTTAATTAAAATATAATAATTAAAATTATATATTATATAAAATATATAAAAATTAAAATTTTTTTATTATAATATATTATATTTTAATTTTATATATATATATTATATATAGCTATATCCAAATTTTATACCATATTGTTGAAATTGACTAGTGTACTTTTTTATTTAATAAGTTTTGAAATTTAAACGCTTTCCCAGCAACCACTTACGTATTTTCTATATAAAAAGGTAGCTTTTTTGAATTTTTTATAGAAAAAATACGAAACTATACTTTTTGGGGGGACGCCCAGGTGCGCCCCTAATAGTTTTCCTACGTACTGACAACCTTTCACAACTTTTGGAAACCTTTGCACGTTCAAAAACGTTTTTTACTGTTTTTTTAACACGTTCCATCCCCTTTTCAAAACTATTTGCTACATCCCACTAATTTTACTACTTTACTACTCCCTTTTATGAGCACTTCCCAAAACCTTTCCCGGGTACGTACCTTTTTACCCCTATTTTTCTGCAACATTCGCTAAAAAATCTTTCGGTTTGGGAAGAATATAGTTGTGTAAAAAATTATACGCGAGAAAATTTGGGGAAAAGCGTGCCCAGCCCCACCACCAGAAAAGGCTCCTCACTGGCCCCCCCTTTTTATGAGGTGATCATTAGTTTTTCCCAAGTATTAGCTTTTTTTAAAGCCCTTCACATTTTCCCCCATAATCGAACCACGATACCCCCCCAATTTTGATTTGACGCTATCGTAAAATTGACCACGATAAACGCGACCACGATACCTACAAAAATGTCACCCTCCCTGTCGATTTGTCATGATGGTCGTAAGAGGTCCCAGGGGAGTCTGCAGCTGTAAGACTACGTCACGAATGGAAAAATCAACGGTCTTTTTGTTGTCACATAGAGCTACGTAACACGACGTGCCAGACGTGCCATGAACGTATAAAGTTTCGCAAGACCCTCACACGTGGGTGGATGTTGCCATGGTGAGGAGAAGGAAAGGGGGGGTAGAGATGAAGGGGGGAGAAACAGGTGGGACTGTTGGTGAAGAGAAGGGGGGGAAACGGGGAGGGGTGTTTTAATAAAAAGGGGGTTTGGGGGAAACGGGGGGGGAGGTTGGAGAGGAGAAGGTTTGTGGTGTTGGGGGGGATGTGTGGTTAAGGGGGGGGTCCCCATCCCCATGTTTTGGGGAGTAGGGGGTAGGAGTGGGGGGGGTGGTGCCCCCACGTGCTGAGGGAGAAGGGGGGTAGGGAGTCGAGAGGGGGTGCCACCAGGTTTTGAGGGAGGAGGGGGAGGTATAGAGGGGGGGGGAGGTGAATGAAAAAAGGGGGGAAAAGGGCGGAAGAGAGGGGAAGGTAGGATTAAAGGGTAGTGGTAACGGTTTCTTATCGTCCGACAGACAAAGACAAAACACGATATGTCACAAGCTCTACTAGATAACGAAGGTCACGATAGCTTACAAGCGCTCTTTGGGTACAAACATGGGGGGCTTCCCGATTTTTAGTCAGACAAACTTTTCGGGGCCCTGGGCAGAGCGCGTCACGAGCGTCCGATGGGTCCCCTGGCCCCAAAACGGGAAACCATGACCCCGCTGGGGCGCTGCGCATTGCTTTGTTGGGGGGTTCGTGGTTCCATTATGGTATTGTGAAGGGGGTTTTAATGACCTCGCGTTTTTTCTTGTAAAGGTTTTTTACAATCACATCGGGACATAAAAATAAAAATACAAATTACATAAATCAACCGTAGCAAAAAAGGAAAAAGCGGCATCACCCCGGCAGTGAGGGGGTTTATCCCGTGGGCTAGGGGAGGGGCGCGTCAATGTAAAAATAAACTCCTTCAATATTTTAAACCCTACAAAAATAAAATCTAATTTCCCCCAATATCCCATAATATCATGTATGTGATTTTTTTATTGATTATAGTTTTGAATATATTTTAGTTTCCCTTTTAAAAGTTTAAAATCATTACTTTGTTATATAATAAGCATAACAAATAATAAATTTATTTCTAGGTAGAACTTAAAATATATACCGTTTTAAATTTAAAACATTTCTCTATATGAACCAAATAAAAAACGTTTCTATTTGACTATAATAAGAAACAGTACATGCATAATAACCCTTGGGGCCCTGCCTAAAAATTTACTTTTTACTTCAAATTAAATTTCTTCATCCAAGAAACCGTTTTTTTGAATGAAAAACCATATGTTTCCCCGTCAAAAAACGTAAAAAAAAAAAATTAACTAAAGGTGTTTAAAAACGTTAAACGTGATTTTGTCACGTGAATTTACTTTTTGAATTTTTTTCGTTCTATAGATTCCCTGATATAAGTCACCTGATTTTCCCATAACGCCGTTTGGGAATTCACGTGGATAACTTTTTTATGTCATAAAAACTTATACTAATATCTTTACATAGTACCACGTATTCTTTAGATATATAAAGTTTTTGAACCCTCAAAATATCACGTTTAATCATGATGTTAAAGTACGTAATTAAAACGTAAAACCATCGTACTATATTAGTAGAAAAACACGTATTTCTGAAACGTTTTAAATTACGATAAAAAAGTATTGTAGCGACTAACCAAACACTCCCTAAAAAAATAAAACATACAAAATTTTCTATTAAACGAAATACTACGTATTTTTAACATAATCCACGTATTAATTATGTTATTAACTTTTTAAAATCCTCTAATATCACGTTACATCATGATGTTTTTAAATACGTAGTATTGAAACAAAAACCCGGGTATTCTAATTTTAAAACTTCAAAAAACGATCGTAGCGCGAAACCAAACCTACCTAAAACAACATAGAAAAATTAAAAGAGTGAACTATGATTTACGTATTATTACATATTTTCCAACTTATGAAATCCCCGGAAATTCGGAAGACGGTGGAATTCCCATCATACTTCCCCGGGGGTTATGTATCTGTAAAAAGGGGAAAAAGGTTTCAATAACCATATGTTTTCGGGGCAAGTTTCGCCTAGGCCCAGATAGGGGGAAAAGGTTTTTCTTTTTATACAAAGGGTAAATCAAATTTTTCTTTTCCCTCGTAATTTTTTATCTTTATCATTTTTCTTTTTTCCCCCATTCTTTTCCCCCCCCCCACCCCCCCCCTCACCCAGAAACAAGCCCAGATGTTTGGGACATTTATTTCGCGCCTTCGATAACTGGAGTTTTCAAAATTTTTCATCCTCCCCTTACCCTCCTGAAGATAAGGACACTCTTAATTTTTTAATGCCCTTCAAATAGCACATAGTGGATCACGTTTATAAATGGGTGGTTTTCGAGCTATTCGCAAAATAAAGCGACCAAATTTCTATTCCGACCCGCCCCGTTCGCTCGGGAAAAACCTTGTAGGCTGAAAAAAAGGAGAACCCCTCTCCCCGAATATTGAAAAAAGTTTTAAATTCTTCTATATAAAAGAAAAAGAACTGTATTATAGGACCTTTTCATATGAAATTTGTTTCATTAGCAATTAGAGTCATTTGTGGTCTTAACCCCTTCAGGGGAAGCCTTTAAAAGGTCCGAACATTCCCTTTCTTCCGTTTCTCCCAAATTTCCCGGGGCATACCACGGGGACGTTATCATCCTCTACTTCCTTCAAGGTAAAATACGTAACTCACCTCCATTTTTCCCCCTTGTTAAAATAATCTATTATATATCTAATATATGGGTACGTTGTTTGGGCTTCTTAACGAAATGGGGAGCTTGGCCTGTCCTTTAAGTTTATTAAAGTCTCTCCTACTCCCTTAAAGGGTTTGGGCGAGTAAATCATTGGGGGGAAAACCAAACCACAGGGTTCGTGAACACAAACATTCCATTATCTTCTTTTTTCCCCCCCTATATTTTCCCATGTATCCCTATGGTGTTCATTGGTTTTAACTAATGGTTTTCTAAAAATTTAAAAATTCAGGGAGGTAGTTTGCCTGTAGAGTTTTTCCGCGTCACTTTTGGTTTTTTAAAAATGTCCAAAGTTCTCATACTAAGAAAAATTTTTCGTGGTGAATAAACGGGTTTTTTAAGTATAGTTTCTTTGTTTATTGCAAAAACCCAGGTGTTTTTCCCCTTGTTAGGGAAATATTTCCCCCAAGTTCAAGGAGTTTCACCTCATTTCGGTGTATATAATATCCACCCCCGACCCCCAATAATTCCTATAGTAAATGGGTTTTGGGGGGAGTAAACCAAGAATACTCGCCTGGGCTGGTGGCAGCATTTCCCCTTTTACTAACCCTAAGTTCTTCCCAAATTCAGTTTTGAGAGGGGGTTTTTGTCAATGAAGATTCTAAAAAAATTATATCATTTACACAAGGTTCAGTAATTTAAAAAACCGGCATCCACTGGTGCTAAAGCTGTGGATGTTTTTTTCCCTACAAATAACAGCAACAGAGTCTCCCCTTTGGGGAAAGAGCAAAATAGAAAAAATTTTCGGAAAATTGTAAAAAAATCTCTTTTGGTTGGACAGCCCTTTCCCAATCATTCGAGTCCCGGGAATAAAATTTTGGTTTTTCAAGCTTCGAGGGGAAGGAAAATTTCCTTTTTTTCAGATGAGCTAAATAGTGCCCGGAAAATGGCCACGATCTGTGCTTTTGGGTTAGGTAGCAACGTTTTGACGATAGCATAGTCCCGGCTCCTTTTTCTTACCCTACAGGAAATTACGCGCACAATAGAGAGGATTGTGAGGCGGTATGTGCACCTTAAGAGAAACCATGCATTTTTTCAAAAGGAACCCAAAATCTATAGCCCCGGAACCCCAGTGTCTTTCTTTGACCGACGGAAAAAGGGAACGGTCCCCACCTGGCATAAGAGGGTTTCTCCAGCGTCATCATGAGTTGGGGAAAAAAACCTATTTCCCCCAATGAAAACGAAGGGAGGGGGAGGGGGAGCAGGCGAAAGAATAAGACGGTTAAAGATTAGTGGAAAAAAAGAGCTGCGAGAAAATGAAGAAATTGATTTGGTCACAGGAAAAAAAACGAACCCCTTTCCATGCCCCAAAATCCAGGATAGCGTGAAAAAGGAAAATCAAACAACCCTTCCATGCCCCCCAATTTTTCCACGGATAGCGTGAAAGAGGGATCTAAAACCCCAGATATTCCAGTATTTGGGTTACATAACACAAGGCCTGACGCAAACGGCCCGCCCCAAAAAGTTCTTTGAAAATTTAAAAGAACAAGTAGCTCCAGCGACGCAACACGCATCCAAAAATTTCAAAAGGGAAAAGTGTGCTCAGAACCCAAAACTTTTACAGCATCAAACAACCTAAAGTAGAGACTTGGGGACACTTAGAAATCTTTCGAGATGAGTTTTACCCAAGTGAGTGTGATAGAAGCCGGGCAGGAATTTTGGGGACAATGGGGTTTCACTGGGGGGGAATCTCCTCAGCTTTCACACATCGTTTTTTAGCCCCAAAATGCGGGATTGCGACAAAAAATCCCAAAAGAAAAAATTCCCCGACCGTGATAAGAATAAGAGAAAACTTTGGCGGCACCAGTCGCTCGCGGGGAGAAAAATAGAAGGTTCCTGGGGAAGGTTCCCCTTAAAAAAATTTATAGACCCTCTCGAGCACGAAAGCCCCAAATGCTCGAAAGAGACACCTCCAAAGGTTAATAATCCCCGATATAAGAAAAGGAAAAATGCTAGACGAAAAAAAAACAAAGTTCCATACATTTCCCAAAAATCCGAGACCACCAAAAACGAAGTGGGGGAGCTAAGACAACAAATCCAGAAATTAGGCCCTTTGGCCCAAGAGAAAAAAAAAAAAAACACACCCCACACGGGGGCCTTCACAATTTGTAACACCCAACCCCGCAGTATTTCGCTTATTGAGAAAAAAAACACATGACCTTTAGGGAAAGTTGGGGAAAACCCCCATTAGGTCATTGTTTTTTTACTGTCCAAAAAATTTGGTTGCCGGGGGGAAATAGAATTGCCGGGCATCCCAGGGAATAACACCCCAAAACCCAGTCAAACCCAAAAATCAAGACAATTATCAACTAAGGTCTGATATTTCCCCCCCGATCCTGTAAAATTAATGGAAAAAAGTAGAAGCTATGAAACACGGGGGGGTGTATACTTTTAAACAAAAGTAACAAACGAATCGGAGGGGAAATAAAAAAAACGACGGGAAACCTCCTCCCCCCGTAGAATCAAGACACCCCTGAAAAATTTCGGCATGATATGGGAAAATTAAATCGGTGCGGGCAAAAGTTTAAAAATGGTTTCCCCTTATTCCAGACTTTATCTAACGGCGATGTGGGGTTTTGGTTGTGATATACCACAAAGGCCCCCTCACCGGGATGGGAAAAGTAGAGCGATGCGCTGGGGTGACAACCCATACCGAATCCTTCACCGAAAAAAAAACAAAATCAAAAGGATACACCGAAATCCCGTGAAACTAGCGAGCCCCTTTTCAAGTATCATCACAATAAAACCTTTTCAAACCGGTGAAAATAAAAAACCCTTCCACTTCATGTTTTTTGCCGGGAAAAGTAAACGAAAACCCCGGTTTTTGACCTACTTGTCATCCTCAGGAAAAAGTTATAAAAATATCCCCCCCTACTTTGTACAAGTACTCAGAAAATTTTATCTATGTCCCCCTTTACGAAAAATACCAAAAAAAAGTTTTTTCGCAAAGGTACTACCTCGTTCTACAAAAGGTAAAATTCTTCTCGAAAAAAAACAAATTTCCCTTATGAAATACACAATGACTTGATCCGGGAAAAAAAAAGTCGCCAAAGGAACCCGAACCCAAAAGGCTGAAAAAAATTAATCAAAGGGGCAAAAATGGGAAAACTTGAAGTTTAGAAAAACAAGATTACAAAAAAAGTAATTCTCGAATGATCCGCTTTTCATCTTAGACCAAAATTAATTAGGACTTAAGTGGTCCCCGGTTATATAAAGTGGATGACCCTCAAACCCCGTCGAGGACCTACGTACCGTTACCCCAGAAACCCAAAGGGGCTAAGTTCCCCATGCTTCAAGCTGGAAAACGAAATATCATGAAACGGTTCCCCCGGCCGCATGGTTATACCGTCGTCTTGGGAAAAAAAACGGATGGTAGTAAGAGAATGTGTTTAGACTATCGACCATAAAAAAACCCCCCGCCACAGAAACTCCCCTTCCCATTAGAAGAATTGGTGAACAAGCCGCGGGGCAAAAGTATTATGTTTTCCCTAGACATGCGTGAAGCTATTTTCCGATATTACTCGATACGAAAGCCACGATCTCACCCCCTTCACAGGTGTCACCTTAATCGTTTTCGACGCCTACCGTTTTTGGACTAAACTGCTCACCCGCATATTTTCCCGGCGGATGGCTTCAGTATTAACTCCCTTTCGAAGGGGTGGGTAAAAAACTACCTAGAGACTTTAATTTTATGGGTCCTACGTTCCCCTTCTTGTGGAGCGCCTCAATCAACCTTCGGACTCCTCCCACGAAAGGGGGGAACCTTAACCTCAGTAAAAGTCTTTCGGACTAAAAGAAAATCACTTTTTAGGCCCTCGAATCTCCAGAAAGGGAAATAAGCCGGATTTGAAAAAAAGGAAACAGTTCTAAAAAGAAAAACTCCCAAACGGTCAAGGAATCCGACGTTTTTTAGGGTGTTGGGTTTTTATAGGAAAAGTTCCTTGTTTGCGAAAGTTTTCAGGGGTCCCTTACTAATTTAAACCCGAGTGCGTCATTTCACCTGGGCGGATATGCCAACACCCTTTTGAACACCTCAAATCGTGCTGATTAACGCGCCTGTCCGTTGGGGGCGCAAAACATGAACCTTTCATCTCACACGGACCGAGAACACTCACGCGGGGGTCTCAGTCAAATTCAATCCCAAAGGGTTTAAATTGTCCCATAGGGTATTTCTCCAAAAAATTAAATTTTTGCGAAACCCGTTACTCAGCCACCGATAAAAAAGCGTTGGCTATAGTTCTCACCTTAGAATTTTCCATCATTTTCTCGGGGGGTCGAAATTTGATCGTCACGGATCACCAACCCCTACCATATATTTTAAAAAAAAACTAAATCTCTCCGGATGACCAGAGGTCCCGGAAAACGCGAATATAACTATGTGTTAAATACCTGAAAGTAAAGGGTAACTTCCTCGCCGATCATCTGTCAATTCCCCTTGGATGATAAACCCCTCGGGCCCCAGGGTACTTGGCTAGGCTAAAACAACAACAATTCAAAAACGACAACGGGGAAAAGCCCCTTGGCAAGAATTGGGGAAAATCTGGAGGAGGTCGAGTGCCACGAAACGCATACGAAGCCCCTCTAGATCAATTTGCTGTAATAAATGAAATTCGGGACTATGTCCAGAGAAAAAAGTGGAAGCCTACAAATATGTCCTCATTTCCTCGTATAATATCCCCGCCTCCAACTGCCATGAATTATAGGGCTTTAGGACAAAAGAAACCCTTAAGAAAAACCCAGAACTATACTATTGGACAAATTTGAAAAAATGTGTGGGAATTGTAAAATTGGTAATTGTCAAAGATTTAAGGAAAAAGCGGGTTACAACAAACCCCGGAAAAGGGAAATTTCCTCCAGTAAAACCCTTTTGAGAGGATGGGTGATCGGATAGATCTCATGAATATGGTAGCCGGAGAAACAAGGTTACCCTATGTTTTGACGGTATCGACCTTACAGAGGTTTGTTAGGTTCTTCCCCCCTTAAAAAACCCAAAAATACACAACCTATAAAAACCATTTGGCTACCGGGACTAGGGACACCCCAACATCGCCCCCGGACAAAAGGAGAATTTCACCCCGTCGGGGGTTCCAGCAGTTTTTGCACACGACCCAAATCCTCTTGTTATACGACCCCCTACCCCCCCAGGAAAAAAAACGGTGACCGAGAGGATGCCCGGGTCTTAAGTCGTCCTCTCGACCCTGTGCCAAGGGACCCTCTTCGCGGGCCCACGTTGTTGCAGCCCTGCCAGATACCATGAAATCAAAACGGTAAACCCCCCCTGGACAGCAAAACCCCATTCGCCTTCTTCTCTCGCCATCCCCCCCGGTAGTTGGGACATCCTTACCCGGGGTTGAGGGAAACAAAACGACATGGACGTTGGGGCCCCGCCCTAACCAGAGACCATCAGAAAAAGTCGCGTCGGTACAGAGCTCCAAACCGAAAGCGGAAAATCAAATGGGGGAGGTGGAGCACTGGTATGGGTCAGAAAGAGACCAAATACCAGGCACATCCCTAAACTAATGTGGGAAAAGGGGTGGGACTATAGGGTGGGGGTACGTTTGAGTGGGGGTGTCTATGGTTTTAAAAAAGTTTTCAAAGGGGAAAGGAATGCAAAGGGGGGCCGAGCAGTGAAGCCCCTATACGGCGGAAGAGGGTTTGGAACGGTGGGGAAATCCCTTTCAACCCGATCCGGGGGATGAACAAATTTGCCCCCGTATAAGGAGACCCCTAAAAGGGTCTAGGAAGATGAGTGACATTTTAGGTTAAGATGTGTTGGGAGATACAGTCAAAGGGGGGAGTGTGTGGACTAGCTGAAAATTTGGGCTAGGAGATTTTTCATTTCTAGAATTCAAGTATTCTTTCACGGGCCCGCCCGGTTCGGTGAGAGGGGATTTTTAAATTTGAGATAGTTGCGGCTACTCAAAAACAGTCCCACTTGAGGTGTAGCGAATATTTCAAAACTTGTTAGGGGGCTTGTCATAACCTGGGGTAGCCGGTGTGGCCCCTGGGACATTCCAGCAACGAGAATTAGGGATTATCGGTTTTGCGACCACTTACTGCCCAGGGGCGGGGTTTATTGGGATATTTCCTTTCATTTAATATTCGTGTAATCTAAACCTTCAGATACCCGCTTCAAGAAAAAAGAATCTCTAGTATATTAACCCTAAATTCGTCCCATTCCAAAACATCCTCTTGGGCAAGATTTTGAAAGGAAAAGGGAGGCAGTGTAGCAATCTGTATTTAGAATTTAATTTCCCGGAGAATAACGGTGTAATGCCCCGAAATTGGAGAGACAGATGGAAAACCCCTCATACAATTCCCGGGTTAGTATCGTAAAAGGAAAAAATTCAATAACCCTATGTTTTCGAGGAAGTTTTCGCCGGCCCAGCAAAAGGAGGAACGGGTTTTTCTTTTTATCTAAGGGCAATCAATCTTTTCGTTTTTCGTAATATTTATTTTTCTATCATTTTTTTTTCTTTCTCCACTTCTACCCCCCCCCCACTCCCAAAGCCTTCTCTAGTAAAAAACCTGAGTCTGGGAGCGCGGATGGACGTGACGTCACGACTGAGTCGCTCCGCGGTCAGTAAAGGGGCCGAGCTTTCAGCATGTGAGGTGTACGGGGGGATAAATTACTGTTATTTTTTTGGAAATGTTTTTCTAAATTTATCAAATAAAAAACCCAAAACACACTAAAAAAATGCCATTATGAACTTCAAGAAATATGCTGAACTTAAACTCTTCGCCATTTAATTTTTACCGAAAAAAATTTTACATGGGGAATCCCCAAAAGAAGCGGGAATTAATTTCTTTCCATTTTTTAATTTTTTTTTTGATAAAAGAAATTTGAACCATACATACATTACGTTTAATAAAAAAATAAAAACATCAAACGGGAAAAATTTCCCGATTTCATGACCTTTTTTGTTAGTTAACGCTAATTTATGTATGGTTCTAATTCATTTATCAAAAAACGAAATATAGCAATGGAAAGCTAATTAAATTCCGCTTCTATTGATATTCTCCATGTAAAATGTTTTTGAGCAAAATATTAAATGGCGAAGAGTTAAAGTTCATACATATTTCTTGTGAGTCTCATAATGGCCTTTCTTTAGTCTGTTTTACGGTTTTTTATTTGATAATATTATAGAACAAACATTTCCGAAGATAACAATATATCTTTTATACTGATAAACAAATATTAGGTACGAAATTACCCGATTTCATGATGTTATGTATTTAGTTAACGCTAATTTATGCATGCTGCTAATTCATTTATCAGAAAACAAAATATAGCAATGGAAAGCGAATTAAATTCCGCTTCTATTGATATTCTCCATGTAAAATGTTTTCGAGAAAGATATTAAATGGCGAAGAGTTTAAGTTCATGCATATTTCTTGAGAGTCTCATAATGGCATTTCTTTAATGTGTTTTACGGGTTTTTATTTGATAATATTATAGAACAAACATTTCCGAAGATAACAATATATCTTTTATACTGATAAACATATAATTAGGTAGGTAAACTTGTCATCTCGGTGGCCTCGTACAGACGCCGTCCGTGACGTCATCAATCTCAGGCGCAGGCCTTTATAGATTGAGACGGCCTTGCCACTCCCCCCCATACACCCAGAACACAAGTCCAGATGTGTGGGACATTTATTTCGCGACCTTCGATAACTGGTAGATTCAAAACTTTTCATCCTCCCCTTACCCTCCTGACAGATCAAGGAACATTCTTAATGTCCTTCAAAATAGACACAATAGTGACAGATCACGTTTATAAATGGGTGGGTTAGTCGAGTTATTCGCTAAATTGAAAGTCGACCAAATTTCTATTCCGACTCCGATACCTCGTCGCTCTGGAAAACACGTTCGTAGGCTGAACAAAAAGGGAGAACACCTCTCCCCGAATATTAGAATAAATGTATTAAATTCTTCTATATGTAAAAGAACTGTATTATAGGCAGCCATTTCATATGCATACTTGTTTCATTAGCTAATTAGAGTCATTTGTGGTCTTATACTCCCTTCAGGGGAAGCCTTTCATAAGGATCCGAACATTCCCTTTCTTCCCGCTTCTCCCAAATTTGCCGTGGCATACCACGAGGACGTTAGTCATCTCTCTACTCCCTTCAAAGTAAGACATACAGTAACTCACCTCCATCTTCCCCCTTGTTATAATATATCTATCTATATATCTATATATATAGGTACAGTTGTTTGGGCTTCATTAACGCATAGGGAGCTTGGCCTGTCCTTATAAGTGTTATTAAAGAGTCATCTCTCTACTCCCTTCAAGGTTTCGGCGAGTGACTCAGTCTGGGGGGAAACCAAACCACATGGTATCGTGAACACAAACAATTCCATTACTCTTACATTTTCCCTCCCCTATATCTTCCATGTATACCTATGGTGTTCAGTTGGTGTATACGTAGATGGTAGTTCTAAGAATATAATTCAGTGAGGTAGATTATGCTCTGTAGAGCTTTCCTGCGTCACATTTGCGTTATACATGTACCTAAGTTCTCATACTAGAGAAATAATTTTTCGTGGTGAATAAACCGGATGATGTTTAAAGTATAGCTTCTTGTGTTTATTGCAAAAACCCCAGGTGATTATTCCCTTGTTATGGAAATACTTCCCCAAGTCTCAAAAAGAGTTTCAGCCTCACTCGGTGTAATACTAAGTATCCACCCCGACTACCAATAATTCTCATATAGTAAATCGTGTTCAGGGAGTAAACCATAGAACTACTCGCCTGGGCTGGTGGCAGCATTTCCCCTTACTAACCCTAAGTTCTTCCCCAATGGGGAGTTTTCGAAGCTAAACCGCCAGATGTCTCTCGCGCATCTCACATCCTCTGCTCTGTGAGGCTGAATGATCTATCATTTACCGTAAATTCTCTGTACTTCTCTGGGACATATCAGAATTACCCTTCAATACAACAACTGAAACAGTTCTTAATAAAAAATGTAGTTTATCATTTTATTTGTCTACACTTGATGAAAATATTGGCAAAACAATTGAATACTTGAAAACTCAATCTTTAAAAATCGTCTTTTCATAAAAAAAACACAAGTTCAAGCAGAATGAGGCTTCAGGAAATATCCGATTTCCTGCACGACACCTGTTGTGATGAAATCGGCCCCCTTCGTAAATCGTCCCGCGGACGCTTATTTAACCTAAATAACTCTACAAAACCTAACACAAACCTATCCTAAACCTAACCTAACCTAAACCAGACCTAAACATAACTTAAATATAACTTAACCTAAACCTAAAAACTATGTTTGCCGATCTGAGGGGCGATCTGATAGAATTTTTTTTAAAGTGGTTAAAGGGATATTATAAAGGCGATGTAGGAAAAGTTCTTACGGCTAGTAACCAGGGTAGAACACGCAGTAACGTACTCAAGCTGGAAAAGCGTAGACATAGAAAGGAAATAGGGAAAAAATGGTTCATAAGTAGGGTGGTAAATGACTGGAATGGACTCAGTCGTCAGGTGGTCAATGCGGAGTCAATAGGGAGTTTTAAAAGGAGACTAGACAATTTAATGGATGGGGATGAAAGGCAGATGTAGGCTATGGTGTTAAGTAACAGGAACTACCAAGTGTATAGGTCTCACGGCCTCTTGTAGCTTTCTTATGTTTTCTTTCCTCAGATCGCCACATATAGTTTTCTAGGTTTAATTTAAGTTATATTTAAGTTATGTTTAGGTCTGGTTTAGGTTACGTTAGGTTTAGGATAGGTTTGTGTTAGGTTTTGTAGAGTTATTTAGGTTAAATAAGCTTCGCGGGACGATTTACGACGCGGGCCGATTTCCTGCACGACACCTGCTCAAGGAGAAATGTTTGCGTTGCGCCGTGGACGTGAGCTGCTGCTGTGAGCAGTGAGAACATCGGCACCAATGTTGCCACTCCTTGGGATTTTTTACAAGATCTTGGGAATTTGGGTTAAACCTAAACTGTTGTGTCGAGAAATAACAGTACAAGGACGACCAGATGGATTCCGACGGTCCATAGCAAATGGTTCTGTGGCTCCCCACCGGGAAAGAAAAAAAGTAAAAAATAGTATCGTCAAAGTTTTAAAATACGCCTCTGATTTGCTTAACGAAGTAAAGGCCTCGCTGGCCTGATCCTGGTGATAAATTATCAGCATTGTGCACTTTTTGAAGTGATCTGAAAAAGTCAAAGATGATTAATTATCATAAATTTACAAAACCTTGTGAATTTTCTTCCAATCTTGAGAGAAATCAACGGCATATCTAGGGATTTTCCAAAACATGGAGTGGCAACACTGCTCAGCACAATAACAACAGTGATGTGCCGGGAGATAGTGAGAGAGATGTGTTGCGTCTAGTGCTAGAGTTCTCTTGCTCTCGTAACATAGACGTGGAGACAATTGAAGCTCATCGAGCTGTGTTCCCGTAAAGCTTGGAGAACTGCAAGGAAGTGTAAATGATATTAGAGGTAAGGATAATATGCGGTTTTCAATATGTTGGTTTGTGCAGGAAGGATGTCAGGTCAGGGCTGGCCATGACGTAGGTTATAAGTATTTTGTGGATATTCTTTTATTGCTGATTATGCTGATGTCGGAACGGTTGTAACCGTTAACTAAAAAAAAAAAAAAAAAAAAAATATTTGCGACAGAAACGGTTAGCAGATTCATTCAAAACACATCAAAACTCACAAGAAAAAAATTGTTACGTCCACCAAAGTGAATTCGGTGTTCATCTGGAATAATAGCGTTAATATTCCGCAGGAGTTGGCGGGATCCACAGGCCTCCCAAGTTATTTTTTGTTATTTTCGTTAAATATTTACCCTAGGACCAAAATTCTCTGGGAGTATGATTTCTGTTTACCTTAATATATTTTGAGAAACATTCTCTATGAGCTTCCGTCGCAAATCTCTACTTTCGGATACATAAAAAGTTTTTAATAGGAAGGAGAGTGTATAGGAGATATGGAAATTAACTAACCTAACCCTAATCTAACCTAACCCCACGTTTTGACCTAACTAAAGCCAAATCCTCATTACAAAGTGTCTGCGGCAAGGGAAGAACAGGCGATGCAGGTCACAAGAGGAAGAAGAGTGAAGTGCACGTAAACACTTGTCTCTCTCCTCCCTTTAAGCAACATGTCATATCTCCAAAAGTAATTATTTGTGACGGAAGATTATTGAGAGAAAGTTTCCTAGAATCCATAAATGGAAACAGAAACCATACTCCCAATTGTGCAGGGAATTCTGGTCTTAATGTAAAATAATACCATACGGACAATAGGGAGTATTGGTTGAAACTGCATTTTTACCGAAACGGCAGTAAAAGTAATAAAGGTTAAAATGGACGAGGATTAATACCCTAACCGAACCTAACCTAACTTCCTAACGGGGGGCTCCGCTCCCCTCGACCTCCCACCGATAGTATTAACCTAACCGAGCCTTAATAACCTAACCTCCTAAAGGGTGGGGGGGGCCTCCGGACGGGGAGGGTGTGTCTGTATGCGCTATTAGACAACTACATAATTTCTTAAAAATTTATATCAGTTTTAAAGGTTACGCGGAAGTTGATTAACTGCACAGTATAATAAGCAAAAAAATAATATAGAAAACATAAGTGGTAACGGCGGTAGCGACCGCGCAGTTCTCGTCCATTATAACCAGAGATCGGGAAAATATGTGAAGTAGACTACATGAGGAAAATCAATACCAATGGTGAACAACAGATGGTAGCGCACTCAAATCTTCCTAGAAACACAACCTATAGTAACTATTGTACTGTTGTACGTACGCACCACGAACTACAACCTTGTACCCATTAGATTCACTGTATACATTTAAGGACATGTGTGTGTATATAGCTCGGAATTCTTCAATTTAGCTCCGTAGATATGACTGTCAGCCGTACGTTAATCATGCAAATAAAAAAATTGGAATGAGGGATCAACAATAGTATATATATGTTTATTTTTTATATCTTCTGTTTATGCAGTCAATAACATGTATGACATAACTGTAGTGTGAGAGAATTTTCAAGAAACGGATCCTTACAAACACTGACTTTTACGATAATTAATTTTTCAACGTATTATATGGGACTCGAAAATGTAGGCTCCCAAAACGCATGATTGACAAAACTGATGAGTACAAAATTTTACATACATAGTCTACACAATAAAGAAAACTTCACGCACACCGATGACAATATAATTATAATCATCACCAATTCACCATGGCACAAACATGGCCACTTTATCTCCCCATGGCCCACCACCAAGCCTTCCCAGCACCCAGCACGACCCTGCCGCCCCCTCCCTCCCTCCCACCAAGTACCAAATCATATGAGTGAAATGCACCAAAAAAACACCAAAAGAGCACCAAAAGCTTCTCTTCCTTTTCTTTTTTATTCACATGCAATATCAAGACTCGAAATGTCGCCGCGGTCTTGAAAGAAGGAAGGCAAGAAGGCTTGACACTTGGAGCTAACATAGCCTAATGGGTGCAAGAAAATCAATATTACAGTGAATAAAGTTTTGCTGGTGCTGTTGTACCTGGAGGGAAAGACTAAATATGCGTCACAGTGCAGTTGCCCCTATGGGAATTGCTCCAAGTAATCCCTCTGCGCCTGCGTCTTGTGTAGGCGCGTCATGGAGATTTGTGTAAGCACAGGGAGCGGGGAAGGAAGACGAAGAAGGGAATATTTGGGCGTGCGGGAGAAGAGCAATGAAATGTCGGGAAAGAGGGAAGTAAATGTCCAGTCCTGGGTTGGAGAAAGTCGCCTTTCATGATGGTGCCCGTCGCCCGCAGCACAACACAGCGACACCAGGGAGGGCAGAGGCGTAGTTCACAGATTTGGAAACCCAGGGGAGGCTTGCTCTTCCTCCAATATTTGTTTAAGTTTGAAGAAATCGGGGGAGAAAAAAATATATGTATATACGTATATGTATATGTCATATATTAGGTTATATACAACGGTTACTAAAAAAGACATATAACATTATGTATTATACATGAATGAGTTCAGTAACGAGTGATCCATTATTATTCACAAACTTTCTTCTTCCTCAGCGTGGACTCGATATAGGAAGTATCAGAGGGCCGTTCTACATTTTGGCTCATTAGAAGGGAGAGCCACTTCGTTGATTATTTTTTTCTAGTGCAGAGGATGATCGTTAATAATACGTCATTCCTAACAGGGCGCGTCAACGATCTATAAAAGCTTCAGGGGCTACTTAGACGTTTGGGAAATTAATTAGCACGCTAATGAAATTTGCAGCTAATTAATCGGTACAAAATAAAAAAAAAATCTTATAGCTGGGTATTACTTCCGTAATTACTTGTACATGACAGTGATGTCTCGGGGTCAGAGAGAGAGAGAGAGAGAGAGAGAGAGAGAGAGAGAGAGAGAGAGATATTCAATATCAAATTCATGTGTAATTGATATTTCTAATATTGAAATGGCAGTGAATTACTAAAACATTAGGCCACGGAAATACACCTTTACAAAGGTAATCATAATGCATTCTTCCCATGAAAACTTGCAAAACAAGAATGCAGTATAATCACATTTCCGCGCTGTACAAAATGACCATGCTGGCAACTTGAAAAATAGACAAATCGTGCTGACGTAGACATAGTGCTACCGGTGCTACTGGATACAATGAAGTGCTTATTGAATTTTGGAAGTAAATTAGGTGGCAAAGTATTGCGTGTGTCGATATTGTCGTGGAACTCATATCATCCTGGAATTGGGCTACTTCTCTGCCAAATTATTGTTATGTTTCATAAACCTTGATCGCTCCTTACTGAAACTCGGGTCTCCTGTTTTGAGTACCTCGATACGAAAAAATACAAAAGTGTTTGCGAATATTGTCGAAAAAAAAACTAAATATGAAGTTGAAAATGTCATAATTTCCTCATTATTGTATCTTGCTCTAAAGATTTTGTCTCACCTCCACTACTTGATATACCTCATGGTAATACTTTATCGAAATTTGTCAGAATGGTTTTGCTTTCTGTCATTGTTTGGAGGTTTCTCAGGTCTGTCAATGCCATACACCTTTAATTTTGTCATTCCATACTTATTCAATTTCGTTTTATAAGTGTTCTGAATATCTCCCCTAATTTCATCACTCATCTCTCTTGCTCATTAAATGCATTAAATATTGACAATTTATACTCGTATAACAACTGTAATCAAGGGTGAGATTGCATCGTAATGATGATAACATTAATGATAATACAAAGTAATGATAATAGTAATGATGATATGATAATGATGATAAAGACAATGTAATAAACGACTTGAGTGATGAATGGTTTACTCGCTGTGCGTCCCGAAATAAAACGCAAGGGAATAACGCAAAATAAAACTAGCTAGAGAAGAGCTAGTTAGGACTTAGGAGGGTGGGGCCTGTGGTGCAGGAAATATGATAAGAGGTGGTGGTGGTGGTGGTGGTGTCAAATGGAGTAGCGTTAGCAGTGTGGTGGTGGTGGTTTTTTTCTAGTATATTTCTGGCAGTGTGTGTCGGGCTAAATGGTGCTGGTCGGAAGTACAATGTACATGATAAGAGAATTAGGAAGGTTGTAAGTAATGTATCTATTTCCTAAGGTCTCCGCATCCTCCTTTCCTCTCCCTTCTTCTCAGTGTTCTTATTAGGGATTCGTGTATTATCCATCGGGTCCCCAAACTCCCTATTTATATCATCCCTCCATATATGCTGACAATGACCTCCGTGACTGTTACGGTGAAATATCATAGCTTTTCCTAAATGCTATAATTCTTGCTTTGAGTGCCAAAAATACCTTTATTGAGGCTCCCATGTGTGCAGAGCCATACGCCATAAACTTACTCTTGGCTGTTGCTGGACCGGTAGTGTCTCGGGGCGTCTCCCTAGCCTGCCATCACCCTGCCGCTCCCCGCTCAAGCCCGCCCGCCGTACTCTTCACTCACGGCCGCTCCCTCTCCTATGTTCACCATACATCTCCCACAGGCGACGGCGGGTATCACGCATATATTTCCAGGGCTTAACGTCCCTTTTCAGGTGAAGTAAGCTGAGTGCACAGAACAACATGCTCGGATACATTTGGGTGAACGTTCCTAGTGTTATTGTTGAGCTTTTAGGATTATTGAGCTATTCACCGACCATATTATCTCTACTGTTTGTATTGCACGAAATAGCCATAAAACGGACTACTTGCGAAGAGTTCGCTATATAATAGGATCACATGTATTGCAAGTGATAATAGATGAAAACATTGGTTTATATTTGACATCGGATGTTAGCGGAACCATGTGATGAGGTGCGGTCTCTTCCTCTCTCCATCCTCCTCCTCTCTCGCTCAATCTCTCTCTCTCCTCTCTCTCTCTCACTCACGGCTCTCCTCTCCTCTCTCGTTCTCTCCTCCTACCTCTCCCTCCCTCTATCTCTCATTCTTCTCTCATCTCTTCTCTCGTCTCTAAGGTTCGCTCCGTCTCTCTCTCTTTCTCATCTCTCTCATGCTAAGCATAATAACTGGACACTCGAGAGTACAAACATCAATGTATCAATATATAAATAAAAATGAAACTTGTTTTATTTTGACATCAGCAATTGAAGAAAGTTTATGACTGTGGTTTTTCATCAAATCGCTTAAGAGAATAAACGCAAAACAGCATAATAGAGTATAAAAATTCCTATAAAAAGTGCACAAGACTTAGATCATTTAGATTAGAATGAACAATAAATAGAAGACAAAGCTTT
The DNA here is from genome assembly GCA_016584305.1 of Chionoecetes opilio. Taxonomy (NCBI): domain Eukaryota; kingdom Metazoa; phylum Arthropoda; class Malacostraca; order Decapoda; family Majidae; genus Chionoecetes; species Chionoecetes opilio. The sequence continues at coordinate 108,606 of JACEEZ010004363.1, read as the reverse complement.
CTAGGTTTCTGATGTGGAGGAATCCGTAAAATGACAGACGAAGATAAATAGAATGGGGAAAGGAAAGTATCAATACATCCTTTCTACCTTCATTCCTCCATCCACAAGGGACAAGTTAGTACATAGCAGGAGAGGGTCGGCGCGTGTCGCCCAGCGGGGAGTGTGGTGCCCTTGGAGGACACTGCTCCACCCTGCGACGGAGGGTGGGGATCCAGCACGCCCCGGAGCACGCCCGCCACCGCCGAGGAAGGGACAACAGTCCTTCCCTGGGAGTGGAGGTCCTGCAGAGCCATGGACACCGGGGGACCACGGGTTGGCTCACCACCGCCACTCGGCAACACCCAGAAGCCTGCACCACTTCTGCACCGTCGGCGCGTTCATCTGTTGCAATAATCCCTTCAGTGTGCATCGACTGTGCGTAAGTTGGAGCTTGAGATGGCGGGGGCGAGGGAGCTTGGAACACAATAGGTTCCAAGTGGAGGTTGGATTAGAGATAAACTTTAGGAAAAAACCTTATAGGTCCTAGCCCAGCGTCTTAACTCCCAGCACCTTTACCTACTTTCTTCCTCCCTGCTATGCAGTCCAAACATTTTCAGGGTGGGCTCAATGCAAGTATCCTCAGAGACTTGAGTATGCATCCCAAGAGTCATGGCAACCTGTCAGAACGCCAGTCAGCGGGTGATCGCCAGATAGCAGCCGCCGAGAAGTCAACGCGCAGCGTGCTGGAAGGAATCGGGTGCTGGCCGCCAGCCCCGAGACAGTCGACCAGGTGTTCGTTAGGCTTGCCCGCCCCTGTGGCGCACGGGTGGCCTCCGCGAGTCGGACCGGGGGGCCGGCGGCCAGAAGGAACGGGCGCACGCACGCGTGCGTGTGCATCCCGGGCCGTCAGTGCCGTCAAGAGTACGGAAAAATGTTCACGAAAAATTAAGGCCGCTCAGACGTGAGTCAAGCCGGATCATGACCGTGCCCGCCAGAAGGGACTCGAGGAGTGCCCCTCAAGCGGCAGGGTGACGGCACCCCACCGCAGCAGGGTGACCAGGTTCCGCCTGAGTGTGGTGAACGCTGCCCGCGTTTGACTGTACGGAATGCGAGCAAGACGGACGAGCTGCGGAGCTTCGGTGGCCAGTTCGCGTGTTGAACGCAGCACCACGAACGTCTGGAAGCGGCGGGCAGGGTTATTCCAAACTCAACGATGGTTGGACGCCACCAGCGGCAGAAAATGCGTAATAAATATAGAGCGAAGCCACACTTGCCGGTGGTGAGCACGTGCCCGAACCACTGTCCGTGCCGGAAGTTGCGCTTCAACGTAGCCGACGTGCCACAGCCCGTAAGGAACGCGAGTCCGGTACGATGACTACTCCCACAACCGCGAGGCCTCTGCTGCAGTGGGGCAAAGCTCTTGCAACACCTTTGAGTAACGATAGGAGCGTTGTCCGGCCAGGAGCTGGACGCCATGTTGCATGCGAGGCTGTGCATCAGAGTGAGGCCACACGCTCACTACACACTTTACCAAACACCTTTCAACACTACACACACCAAGGATAGTATGTCACATACCCTTATCCACACTGTCTTCTATCCTATCGGTCTCTCGCTGATAGTTTGCCGTCTTCGTAACCGCGCTTCATATCCGTGCGTGATCCTTCCTGTCATCATCTCAACTGTCTGTGTCAACTGTATCTTTTGATTCTCATATTATGCAATGTGTAAACTGCTGACGGCACGACTTAACATTTCTTACCAATTATATAGACTATATTATGTTGTTACCACCAATATATTACTTACTATTATAATATAGTCGCACTATGGTATTATCCTACTACACTAGCAAGTACCACGTAATAAGTATAATTCATTAGAAAGACAATCGAATGGGTTTGTACACACTACAGCTCTCTCCTCTCTCTCTCTCTCTCCTCCTCTCTCTGACTCTGTCTACTTCATCTCTCTTCCTCTCTCTCCCTCTTATTTCTCTCTCTCTCTAAGAATAATAGATAAAATTCATGGATGGGTAGTGTTAGAGTAACCCCGAAACTACTACGTGTAGGTCTCACGGCCTACTTGTAGCCTATTTTCTAATGTTCTTATGTTCTTATTACCCAAGACCTGGTCATAATGAGCTCAAAGCTCGCACTGGGGAGGGTGAGACGGGGGCATCGCTCGCGAGTCTACTGGCGTGGACAAGACATAGGTGAAATGAGTGAATGACAAGTTGACACACACCATACACAACATACACACGCGCACACACACACGCACTCACACACGCACCACACACTCAAAACAGTCATTATGAAACATCGCAATAAAGAATCTAACAAAAGTATCACAAAGTTTTACACGTAATCTCACCGCACTTGTATTTGTTCTTCTTCCTGATATCACTCATTAAAAATCAATTCATAATTAAGAGAGAGGAAACCCCAGAAAACATATGGGCTTTAAAACATGTTCAGTCCCGGGTTTCCACGACAAATAATAAAAATAAATAAAAGATTTGATTGTACAACTACTAAATCGTACTGCATCTGACTCATAAATTACCGAGACGCATGTTCATATTTTCAAAGAGGGAGCAGAGCGTGAGGGAAACAGGGAGAGGCGGAGTGAGGGAGAGAGGGTGGAGGGAGAGAGGGAGAAAGGAGGGAAGATAAATAGAGGGTGTTGTTTATTTGAGGGTGCTGTACTACATTGATGCTCTGATGAAAAAAAAAGTAGGAGGAAAAGGCCATTAGCTACATAAAAAATATTTTTTTACATAAAACAGTGTTTTTTGCAAAAAAATACTAAATTATGATTTTTGATAGAGATACCTACCTAAAATGGCCTAAATAACAACATTTTTATCCAATCTCTGCAAGTGATAACTTCATGTCCTGTCTGTCCACTGATAACTGACAGCGGTATTTCAGTCTTCTGATTTATGTCTAATTATTAGAAATGAGTTAAAAGTTAACAGATTTTGGTGAATGATGCCAGGGCCCAGGGGTAACGGGTATATACCGTGCACTGCATCACTGACATAAAATAATATTTTCCGCTTTATGTAACTAAATACTGAAATTATTTGTAACTGAAATAATTAGACATCTATAATAATATAAGCGAAAGTGTGTCTGTCTGTCTGTGAGTCCGCGATAGGTGCCGCCCCCTGTGGCGCAATCCCATCATATGGCACAGTTTTGGAACCAGGTTGACCAGGGGAACATTTTAAGGCCACTTTGGGGATGATCCGATCACTTTTTTCTTCTTTTTTTTAGTAGCCTATTAGCGAGAATTGTGAAAAAAGTGGGTTGCGAGAATTGAAGAAACCTTGATGTAGGGTAATGGGTAATGGGTGAGTGAATGGGTGGGGGGTGATGGGTAATGGGTGAGTGAATGGGTGGGGGGAATACATACATTTCTACATCCATGATTTCAGGAAAGTTAGAAGGGGTTATCTGGAGAGTCTGTGTTTGGTGGGGCCGAAGGGCCCACCAAACACAGGTGGTGGGCCGAAGCAAAAGGCCCACCAATAGCCCTCCGCAGGAGCTAGCCAAAAAAGTCCGCACGGAGGGCGGCTTTGCGGCTAGTAAATCATAAGACTAAAATACCGCCCGCGGTCAGTCTGACCCATCAGTGGACAGACAGGACATGAATGACTCACCACATCTGCTACCATGGACGAAATTTCAGGGGGAATCCACCCCTGTCCCCCCTGGGTGCAGGATTGGTTGTGTATCATTTCTGATTTTGTTTTCCTGCATTTTTCACGGAAATAAAGCACTGATTAAAACCACATATTTTAGTTTTTCTATCACATATTTTGGTGAAAATACATAACATAACAAAACCTAAAATGGCCTAAAAAACAACATTTTTATTCGATCTCTAATTATAACCCAATACTCTCCTGACATAGCTTGGGGGGGGGGCTGTGCTCCCCCAGACTTCCCTGCTAGTTCACTAACCTAACCTGGGGTTACGATTACGTAATCTGACCTCACTGGGGTAGGGTTTCGTCCCTCCCCAGACCCCCCTTTGTATTATTTTTTAAATTTCGACGGCTGATGTAGGGGGGGTGGGGGTTAAAATGTGTGAGGTGAATATCCATTGTTAGTAAATGATACTAACAAAAAGCTGGTGGCTAAGCATGATTCTGGAAATAAATTGGGGTAATGGTTGAGAGTAATTGGGAAAGTAATTGGATTCACAACCACTGCCTTGCTATCGTGTCTTAAAGGTCCCCATCCACGGTACGATTGGTCGTACGATCTGATCCTACAGACCTGATCCGATGGATTTCCTACCACCCACTAACGATCCGACCGCACCTCAAGACCAGTTCAGTTGGTGATAGAAACGGTGGAGAGTGGTTCTCATGATGGGTCTATGCAACGAGGATCGAATTACTTTTGATGGAATCTGATACCACAACTTAGGAGCGTAAACATCCGCGTTCACACTAAATTTCACAGAGGCAGTTATTTTCTTAATATATTTCCGGCACACACTTCTCATATAGTTTTTTTTTTTTTTTTTACTGTTTCAACATTAGCCTCACTCGCTCACTGTCGCTCCTCGAGTTTCTCTACCAATAGGTGTCTTGCACTGACGTCACGACCTAGCGTCTTCAAGCCAAATGCCGCCGTCTCCAAGCCAAATGCCGCCCGTCGGAGCGAGCTGGATGACCAACAAAATCCACTTGCCGCCTGTGTTTGCCAGCTTATGATAATTTTCCCCTACCAAAGATATGTTTATCAGTATAAAAGATATACTGTTGTCTTCGGAAATGTTTTTACTATAATATTATCAAATAAAAAACCGTAAAACACACTAAAGAAAGGCCATTATGAGACTCAAGAAATATGCATGAACTTAATATTCATCAGCGCCAGCTCCCATTTAATATTTTGCTCGAAAACTTTTTACATGGACAATGTCAATAGAAGCGGAATTTCATTAGCTTTCCATTGTATATTTCGTTATCTGATAAATGAATTAGAACCATGTATAAATTAGCGTTAACTAAATAAATAACCTCATCAATCGGGAAAAATTACCCCATATCATGATGTTATTTATTTAGTTAACGCTAATTTATGCATGGTTCTAATTTATTTATCAGGTAACGAAATATATCAATGGAAAGCTAATGAAATTCCGCTTCTATTGACATTGTCCATGTAAAAAGTTTTCGAGCAAAATATTAAATGGGAGCTGGCGCTGATGAATATTAAGTTCATGCATATTTCTTGAGTCTCATAATGGCCTTTCTTTAGTGTGTTTTACGGTTTTTTATTTGATAATATTATAGAACAAGCATTTCCGAAGATGACAGTATATCTTTTATACTGATAAACATATATTTGGTAGGGGAAAATTACCATAAGCTGGCAAACACGGGCGGCAAGTGGAGTTTGTTGATCCTCCAGCTCGCATTTCCCGCGCCTGTCGCAGCCACAACAAGGGCTGTGATGTCACGTGCAGGACACCTATATACTCATAAGTTGCATTTTTCTTAAATTTATCCATTTACTCTTTGCTTTTTATTTCCCACAAACATTCAGTTTCTATATAATTGGATGAATTCTGTCCAAAAGTGCTTCTCATTAAAGAAACAATATTCATCTTGGTAGTCCTCTCGCGACGCTGTCAGTGGCGAAACTGACGGCTGGCCTCACGATCAGCACACTCACGGTGCGATCCGGTCTGAACCGGATGATCTGTCGGATCTAAAAACCAAACACTGCTTGGTCGCATCCGACCAGCTGTCAGTCGGTCGGACAGACCAAAATCACCTCACTCACGATCCAATCTGGTTGGATCCAACCAGATCTGTCCGATGGTCGTACGACCAGATCGCACCGTGGATGGGGGCCTTTAGGTACAGATACACCCAGCACCTCTTGTTTTTACGTTTTCTTCTAGCTATCACAATACCAATCAAGGCAATTACATCAGCATTATCCTTCGCTGAAGTCATCCTGCGAGCTGAGCCTCAGAGCCTGTGAGCCACGCGTCACATCACTCCCATGTCACCTTGGTGTGAAAGCACAGTGTCGCGTCGCGTGTCATGGGTCACCTGCCTCCTCTCCCTTGCCACGTGCGATGTGCGGCTTGGGTGTGAAAGCGGCCTGAAATAGACTAGTGTGAGTGACATCAGAGAGTGTTCCTTATTTTAGTTATTATTACCAGACTCTTCACCATTATGAGGAGAATTGGAGTGTTTTACGTATCTGTACCATGTAGGAAGTTGTAGGTGTGTCAGATGGAGAGAGAAAGAGAGAGAGAATACGGGAAGCTAGAAATGTATATTCATTAATTTATAATTTCATCATGTCTTGTCTTAGATGAGTTTTGAGCGTACGCGAATTTTTTTTTTTCTCTCTCTCTCTCTCTCTCTCTCTCTCTCTCTCTCTCTCTCCTCTCTCTCTCTCATCTCTCTCTCTCTCTCTCTCTCTCTCTCTCTCTCTCTCTCTCCTCTCTCCTCTCTTCTCTCTCCTCTCTCTCTCTCTCTCTGTGTGGTGTTGTGTGTGTGTGTGTGTGTGTGTGTGTGTGGTGTGTGTGTGTGTGTGTGCGTGCGTGCGTGCGTGCGTGCGTGCGTGCGTGCGCGGGCGCGTGCGTGCGTGCGTGCGTGCGCGCGCAGGAAGTAGTCTTGTCTCGATTCTCGCACACAACACAACACTTCTGTTTGCGCAGTGACCGTCACATCCTGAGAGGCGATGGTGAGTTTACTGTGTCATTGTGGCAATAAAAGAACTTATCCATCTAAATAAATACTCTTACTGAACGCGTGTATCTACTAATAAGCCTAATTATCCAGACATGAATAGGCCTATCGTGTATGAAGACATGTGAGGTGTATTACATTTCTTTGCGGTTGTCTGGACAGTGGATTGTCGTAGGGTACTTAAAAAATAAAAGATATCAAGTATAGGCGTCCAGCCTCTGGCCTCTTTGCTTTTGGCTCAGTTCTTGCGGCTGGAACGTGGCAGCGAGCCACGGTCCAGCCAATTAACTCATTACGCTAATTACTCATTAAGGGCTTGTTCTACGCAAAAAGTTTGTTTCACAGACCCCCATTGATTTTGACAGCACTACATCTATGTCAAATTTCAGCTCAATCCGACAATATGTAGGAGTAGTTTACGCCAATTACTCATTAAGGGCTTGTTCTACGCAAAAAGTTTGTTTCACAGACCCCCATTGATTTTGACAGCACTACTTGCATGTCAAATTTCAGCTCAATCCGACAATATTTAGGAGTAGTTATTAACTTCTTGGCTTAAACTTGGTTCCACGGGTCTTATGGTAAGAAGCAGCTCGCTTCGCTCGCTGCCAATAAATCAACGTAGCTTTTCTAAATGAAGGATAGGCGCCCAGCCTCTGGCCTCTTTGCTTTTGGCTCCGTTCTTGCGGCTGGAACGTGGCAGCGAGCCACGTTCCAGCCAATTAACTCATTACGTGAATTACTCATTAAGGGCTTGTTCTACGCAAAAAGTTTGTTACACAGACCCCTATTAATTTTGACAGCACTACTTGCCTGTCGAATTTCAGCTCAATCCGACAATAATTAGGAGTAGTTTACGCTAATTACTCATTAAGGGCTTGTTTTACCGAAAAAGTTTCTTGCGACGACCCCCATTGATTTTGACAGCACTACTTGCATGTCAAATTTCAGCTCAGTCCGACAATATTTAGGAGTAGTTATTCACTTATTGGCGGAAACTTGGTTCCACGGGTCTTATGGTAAGCGGCAGCTGGCGAAGCGAGCTGCCAATTACAAGGAATAAGACAATTGATTATAATTATACATATGCACTGCAATCAACTTGTGCCATTGTGGGTTATTTGATCGTTCATATAATAAGTTTCCATAGAAGAGGTGTTAACCCTTTGAGACCCAGAACGTAATTTTTATTGTAATTTGGGTACCATTAGACGATTTTTAGTGACTTATGAGAAATATTTTTTAGATATGACCTGTTTAGTATCCTTGTCGACTAACTAATTTGGTTTATTCAGTTAATTTTCGTAATTTTATGGCTAAGAACAGATGTTAACAAAGGAAAGATCTGGGTGTGAAGGGATTAAGGAATGTTCCCCTTTCGAGAGGAAAGGCTTTGAAAATCGGCAAGAAACCCTGCAGAAAGATGCCTTGAATAAACTTCATAATGCTCTTTAGTATTGTTTTCAGAATGTGCTGTAGGTATGGTTTCCAATGTTTGCCTGTGTATTGTCTCTGTATTCACACTTTGATTTGCGTATGTGTGTATTTACCAAGTTGTAGTCTACAGGGTTTGAGGTATTTATAGACAATAAGTTCTGTCTGAATATCTGTTAATTAATTCGTGGATTAATTCGTGGATTAATTCGTGGATTCGTGTATATTGTTTCTGCTTTCAATCCATTCCGGGTGTGGTGTGTGTGTGGTGTGTGTGTGTGTGTGTGTGTGTGTGTGTTTATTCACCATGATCTTGATGGTGTGTGTTTACCTACCGTCAATAACACTATAGTCGCCATACTGCACTTATGTCGCCAGGCGCCATATATTACGAATTTCACCACTAAAGCATCACTCCAGACTGATATGTACCACGGAAGAGGTATGCACACTAATTACCTCCGCCAACGAAGTTGGAGGGGTTATGTTTTCACCCCGATCTGTCTGTCTGTCTGTTTGTTAGTGTACAGGATTTCTCGAAAAGTTACCAATAGATTTGGATCAAACACAGTATACCAGGTCTATTTGGTATAAAGAAGAACTGATTTAATTTTGGATGAAATCTATTGACAACTGTTGCCATGGCAACCAATTGATGAAATATTCGGCCGCAGGTATGCGCTCATACTGAGTGCATATATATATATATATATATATATATATATATATATATATATATATATATATATATATATATATATATTATATATATATATATATATATATACAGTAAACCCTTCATGCTCGCGGGTTTCAGGCTCGCGTATTTGATTACTCGCGGGTTTTCAACCTCCCCTTTTTTTTTTTTTTTTTTTTTTTTTTTTTTTCTTCTTCTTCTTTTTTCTACTCCCTCCCAATTGCTTGCTCTCTACAGGGGCCTTATCCGCCCATGTATGGTAAATATCTATCTATCTATCTATCTATCTATCTATCTATCTATCTATCTATGGAGTATGTCTCACATGTTTGGGGAGGATCCACTCCTACAGCTCTCCTAAACAGGGTTGAGTCAAAAGCTTTTCGTCTCATCAACTCCTCTCCTCTGACTGACTGTCTTCAATCTTTAAATCACCGTCGCAATGTTGCTTCTCTTGCTCTCTTCTACCGTTACTTTCATGCTCACTGCTCTTCTGAACTTGCTAACTGCATGCCTCCCCCCCTCCCGCGGCCTCGCTGCACAAGACTTTCTACTCATTCTCATCCCTATTCTGTCCATCTTCCTAATGCAAGAGTTAATCAGTATCTTTACTCTTTCATCCCTTTCACTGATAAACTCTGGAACTCTCTTCCTGTTTCTATTTTTCCACTTTCCTATGACTTAAATCTTTTCAAGAGATGAGTAACAAGACACCTCCCGAACTAAATTGGCCTACCCCTCTGTTTGTATTGTATTTTCTTACTGTCTTCTTTATAGGGACTGGCGACTAGCGGGCTTTGTGTTACCCATTTTTGTTGTGCCCTTGGCCAGTTCCTTGTGACGTAAAAAAAAAAAAAAAAAAAAAAAAACAACAACAACTGGGTAAATGAATGACTAATGTCATGCTCGCGGATTTACGATACTCGCGGGTGTGTCTGTTCCCTAACCCCCGCGAGCATGAAGGGTTTATTGTATATATATATATATATATATATATATATATATATATTATATATTTTTTAATCACAGCTGTTGCCATAGCAACCAATTGATGAAATATTCGGGCGGAGGTATGCGCTCTACTGAGTGCCCCCCCCCCCAGTTTATATTATGTACCTGTCTTCAGTGGCAGATACAAGTCTGTAGTGACGCTGAAATTCGTAATATATGGCGCCTGGCGACATTAATGTAGTGTGGCGACTATAGTGTTATTGACGGTAGTTGAAGCACACAGGGTCTAATCTATACTCGCGGCCCTGTCTCCGTATCTATTTTTATCGAAACATTTTTATGTGTATGTGTTTGTAGATATTAGTCCCATTTTCTGTATGAATAGTGTTATCGTTAGTATTGCTGTTATTATTATTATCATTATTATTATCATTATTAACAGTATAATCTACTTCCAGTAATTAGCCGTGTTTATTAATCAGTAGCATGATATATGTACGTATTATGTGCTCATTATTACTGCCATCCACTTATTTCCACAATATTGAGGAATCAGGTGGTCTCGGAGGCTGCCAGGGACGTTAATTCTTCTTCTTGTGACCTCTTTCGCTTAGGATCGCTTCGTAGGTCCTCTCCTCTTCTCTCCTCCTCCTCCTCCTCCTCCTCCTCCTCCTCTCCTCTTAGTGTCGACTTTCCTCATATATTGCTGTAAAAACATGAAGGGAACTTGTATCAGAAAATGGTTTAATAAGTTTATTAGTGATAGGCATGCAAAGAAGATAGGCATGCACTCGATGATATTGGTGTATAATTGGACAAAACGCGGGTAATTCTGATACTAGAAAATAGGAATGTGTTTACACGTTTGCAAGGAGCATATACTGTATTTTTAACACTAAAAGAAGTGGGCCAAAAAATATACTGCTGCGAATTAAAAAAAGTGTCCTAATACGATTTGCATTCAGTTTCCCGTGTTACGTTAAAAACAGGAGGACTATAATAGTAGTAGTATATAGTAGTAGGTAGCAGCAGAGTTTCCGTCTCAAACATTGGAAAACTAAGATTTTGAAATTTATTCAAATTACATTCATGGCACTTAGCCTACATTGCAGCGGGTGAACAAGTAATTGGAGAAGGTTGCTGGAAATGTCTTAAATCGTTGTTGTTCGCACCGATTGTTTTATTTGTAAAAAAAATATGTATATCATAGATCAGTGGATGTTATTTATGGATAGTGAGCCGAATATGAGATAGTATAAAGACATCATGAGTTTGTGTAATGAATGAATCAGACTTGAAGTAGACTGGTACACTGTGTAAACCACTGATATCCCACTGTCTCTGGTAAACGCAAATATAAGCACTTTATTATTTTTTTTTTTTATTTTTTATTTTTTTTTATTTTTTTATATACCTAGGAAGCAGTCTTGCGTAATCAGTGTACTACATGAACTTTTTTGTTGCGATGGCATCCTTATTCATGTTTTTATTAACATGAAATATGTATAATGTCAGGAATGGAGACTTGTTCATCCATCCACAAACATCCTCGATCATTTTCTTCATTTTTTTTCAACCATTTGGAACCTATTTAAATGGCTTATTAGTGACTAGTATAATTTTATATTTTCACATTGGTGAGTCACGAAGTAGTGTCGCCAAACTGATGCATGGGGATTAGTGAATACATATATAAAATAAATCATGGTGAATACTCCCAAGGCGCCCCCCACTGAAACTTGCCCCTCGCTGCGTGTTGATCTGTCACTTGATGGATCTATAAGTTGAGTTGCTCAAACTGATAATGAAAGGCATCGCCACCGTGGGGGGAATCACGTTGCGCCTCCCGTGCTCTGCGTTCTCCTTTACTTCCTCGGCAAACAGTCACGGGTCTCTCTCTTTACTTCCCTAAAGCCAAACATCACATGGTCTCCCCTTTTTCTTCCCCCCGGCCAAACATTCACGGGTCCCTCTTTACTTCCCTAAAGGCCAAACGTCAATGGTCCTCTCTTACTTCCCTAAAGGGCCCCAAACGTCCAGGGTCTCTCTCTTTATTCCCCTCAGGCCCAAAAACAGTCACATGGTCTCTCTTTTTATTTTCCCTCAAGGGCCCCAAACATCACGGCCCTTTTCCTTTTACTTCCCTAAAGGCCCAAAACAGTCACAGGGTCTCTCTCTTTACTTCCCTAAAGGCCAAACAGTCACATGGCGCTCTCTTTATTTCCCTAAACCCAAAACAGTCACATGGTCTCCTCTTTACTTCCCTAAAGGCCCCAAACAGTCAGATGGTCTCTCTCTTTACTTCCCTAAAGGGCCCAAAAACAGTCACAGGGGTCTCTCTCTTTACTTCCCTAAGGCCAAACATCACATGGTCTCTCTCTTTACTTCCCTCACCCAAAACTCCATGTCTCTCTCTTTACTTCCCTAAAGGCCAAACGTCACTGATCTCCTTTTTATTTCCCTAAGGCCCAAACGTCCATGGTCTCTCTCTTTACTTCCCTCAGCCAAACAGTCACATGGTCTCCTCTTTATTTCCCCTCAAGCCAAACTCCATGGCCCCATCCCACGGCCTTCTTCATATACATATGAAGGCCGTGCCAGTCGTGCGTGTCTGCCTCCCTATTTCTTTTCCTACCGAACCCGCAAACCTTCATGGTCCCTTCCAAGACACTTATGAACTTGTTTTGGAGTGTTATGTACTCTTTTTCCTTCTTATATCTTATTCTTATGTAGCCTTGAAAAAGACTATGGTATACATTAGTTCTTTCATATCTTTTCATTTTTTCTATTTTTTTTTTGTATTTTACCAACCACCTAGCTCCTTTAATAGATGGCACAAAAAAGTACACTCTCAAAAATGGGGGGTATTTAAGGGTAAAATTGTTCTCGCACCATCACTCCCCTTTTTAACCCTATGTCCAGGCGGAGGGTGATGCTCTGATTATCCCCTTCATCTCCCCTTTTATCTCCCCTTTTTTTAGAGGGAAGGGTTGAAAGGGTACATTTGGGGTTTAAAAGGGTATATTTGGGGTTGAAAAAGGGTATATTTGAAAGGGTAGCAGTATTTCATCATATAAACCCCCTTTTTTCTACCCTTTTCCTACCCCTTTTTTTTCTAAAGTGTATGGTCGGGCTAGAGTATATTTGTGCCCAAAAAAACCCACCCTCAGATTGCGTCCCTTCTTTCAAAAGAAAGGTTTGATAGAAAAAGTTTTTGGCGAAAACGGGTGGGGGGGTCCAGGGGAGTCGTCAAGGTTGTCAGTTAGGATTTTTTTTAAGTTAGCCCGGGGGTTAAGGTGTTAGGCATCAGGGGATTGGTTGCGGTTGTACAACACGTGACATTCTCTTCGCATCCAAAATGATTTAAGGAATTTCCACACCGGTTGATCTTTTATCTGTATCACTGTTTTCATTCCCCCTGTATTTTCACTGGGTTTAAAGGATCTGGGGGCCCCCTGTCTACGTATGATATCATCCATTTTCCCCGTTTAATTTTTTCCTTTTTTCTTTGAACTGTGAAAAAAGGTTTTTTGGGGCTGCATTTAAAAAAAAGGGAAAAATTTGCATTAGTCCTTTCTTTGGCATTCATGGGCCCCAGATTATAAACATATTAGTTTAAACCTACATTATACTACCCTCAGTCCTACAATACACATGACAACGTGACTAAAATTTTTATAGTAATTTGGTAGTATTTACGTTAGGAAAAAACAGTAAGTATTGTTAAAATGTTTTGGATTCCCTTCCTTCCTTACTGCCTCTCTTTTTTTTCTTCTCGCACTCTCTTGGTTTGAACTGAAATAAAGTGTTCACCTGACGCCAAGGCGTTCACGGTAGAGGGAAAAATGAGTAAAAATTTTGGGAAATAAAAGGGGTGAAAGGAAAAGGAGGTTTTGTCGTGTAGCCTTTTTAACCTATACATGGAGGGTGAAATAAGAGTGGAAATGTTGAAAGTGGTGCAACAGACATGCGGGTTTTAAAAAGGGGGATTTCGTGTCCTATTTTGCATTGAAAGGGGGGTTCTGCTATGGGGTTTATCTAGGCCTACAAGAAAAGAGGGACGCTTTTGGGAGAGTGCTGATGCTGCAAGAAATGAAGAACCTTCCATAACATGGGAAATCCCATAAATTTGGGGGGGGGGCCTTTGGAAATTTTTAAAGATATTCTTGGAAAAGGGAATGCACCTTTTTGGGAGAGGAAGCACCCTTCAGTTTATTCATCGGGGCATCTTTGGGGAAAGGTTTTCGAGCCCGGGGTTTCGACTCTATTAAATTTACCTCATTAAAATGAAAAAATACCGTTTTTACGGCTTATAAAACGCATTTTTCCTCAAAAACCCTAAAAAATACTCATGCGTTTCCCCAAACGAATTTTTTGTAGTTTTTTTTCCTTAGTACTCAGTCCCTCAGTCTTTCCTGTTACAAGTATTTCAAATACCATAAGAGTTTCAAATCAAATAAACTGTCCTCCATGTTTTAATGTTTACGTTCCCCCCTGGGACTCGGCAATTGGCGTGCTAGTGTTGATTATCTTTTTCCACCAGGCTGTCAACGATCACAAGCTCTTTTCGTCCTGGAAGTTCACCCATGCGAATTCTCAAAAAGTATACTAATACGTACTATCGTATACAGCTAAAAATTGTACGATACGCCAAAACATGGAACAGAGCAAAAGAAGACCCCGCCAAAAACCCAGAAAATTTTTTTAATTTTCTACCGTTTTACTACGTGAAAAACTTTTATTTTTATATATTTTTCTAGAAAATTCCCCTTTCCCAAAAACGGGTGCGTCTTCCAAGATGCGGGTCTTTTAAGCCGTAAAAAACGTATATATAAATGTATGAAAGGAAAAGTGAAAGAAAAGATAAAGAACTCATTTCTCAAAGATTTAATGTATTTTTGAAAGATGGTTTTATGGAAAATTTAGCAAACAACAGGTGTCAAATTTAATGTGAATGATTGGCATGCATATACTGACAAAAACTGATTTAATGATATCTTTCCAGCCATGTCCAAGATATCAGTGCACTGGTTCCGCCATGGGCTGCGCCTGCACGACAACCCCGCCCTGCTGGACGCCCTGGAGGGGGCCAAGGCGTTCTATGCAGTGTTCATATTTGATGGAGAAAGTGCAGGTATTTCTTTTTAAAGCAGCTTTTTTTTTTAGTGTTTCAAATCAGGTGTTTTACTTCAGATTTTTGGGCTGATTCCTTTGTTGGGCTTTGTGTTTTGAACATTGAAAGATTGATCTAAAAGGAGTCATGAGAAGGAATGACCAGGAACTGAACCCTTGACCGAGCACTCGAGGTGCTCCACACTTTACTAATAGTTGATCCATAGTTTCTAGTATACAGTATCTAATAAATTTCCTTGAATCATCATGTACAGTAAATCTCCTACATCTCGGCTTTCTACAAGTCGGTAACTTCTACAGCTCGGCAAGGCAAAAATATTTATTCATAAAATCGACATTCAAAATTTCAAAAAAATGGAAAAAAAAAATCACAAAATGTTCCCCTTTCGGCCAAAAAGCTGAAAACTAGGCTCCCAAAAAATTTGAAAATTGGAATCCAAAATTTCCCAAAAAAGAAACAAATTATACGTAGTACTGTGCGGCTTTTCCCCCCCACACACCGCTAGGGGGGAGTTTGTAGCAGTCCCTCCTACAATTCATTCTCTCTTACAAACCCGCTCCGAAAGAGAAAAAGTGTGGTTTTTTTGCCCCACTATCATAACTTGTTTTTATTAATTTTCAGTATTCATTATACTTTTTCATAACCCTTTATTTTATTTTCTAAATTTAAATATAAATTTAAAAAATATGTAAATCACCCCTCCATTCACCCCTTATTAGCGCGCACTGCATTACGCGCTGACCCAAAAAAACCCTTGTACTATTTATTATTCAAATTGTTTTTTTTTATATATGTATGCGATATTTTCAATTAAAAATTAACCTTACCACTGGAAACAAGTTTCTCTCTCCAGTGTACCACTACTATCTCACTCCCTCACGGTTATAATTGGTCCCCCGGATGTACTAGGGGCTTGGTGGGGTATAACATGTGCTATTAAAGCACAAATTCTCCCAGTGGAAGGACCCCGTCTTAAAACCATCCGCCTAACACTCCCTTTGGGAAAAAACTTGCCTCCTTAGGGGTTCGCTTCGCGGCTATAGGTCAGGAGAACTACACTCAGTGGCTGCCACCTTTAAAGGTTATCCCCCCCCCACCCTGGCCCATCTGTGCCCCCCCCTGTGCTTTCTTGTGTCATCACCCCCTTATGCGCGTTCAGCGCGGCCCCTGCCCCCCTCAGACGCCTTACTCTCTTCCCGGGCCGATGCGCCTCTGCGCGGCTTTTACTCCCTTTTGACGCCTTTCTGCGTCCCCAGCGGCCCATGCGCATTCGCGCGGCCTCTGCAACCTCTGATGCCTTCCTGCGGCCTCAGCAGGCCTCACACGCATTCCGCGCGCCTTGCTCCCTTTAGCTGGTTTTCCCCCGTCTTCATCAAAACCCTACCCCCCCGGCCCCGCGGTGTTAGATAACTTACTCCACGGGCGCTACTCACCGCCCTGTGGGTTACTCACCCCCTCTGGATTACTCACCGCCCTGTGGGTTTCTCATCGCCCGTGGATTACTCATCGCCCTGTGGTTACTCATCGCCCTGTGGGTTTCTCACCGCCCTGGAGATTGTTACCATCACCCGGCGGGAACACTACCCGGCCGGGAAAACTCCCGGGTCAACACTGCCATGGCGCAACCGGCCAGCCCGCACACAGCCGGGGGGCACCACTGCCATGGCGGTAACACTGCCCCCCCGCAAAACAGCCCCGGCAAAAACTGCCCCGGCGGGAATACTGCCCCCCCGCCACACCGGCGGCACCATGCCCTGGCGGTAACACTGCCACGCCCCCAACACCGCCCCGCCTGCAACACTGCCTGGCGAATACGCCACGCCCGCACACGCCGGCGGGAACATGCCCCGCCCGCAAAACCGCCACGCCTGCAACCCTGCCATGGCGGCAATACTGCCACGCCCGCACACAGCCGGCGGCACCACTGCCATGGCGGCAACACTACCACGCCAGCAACTGGTCACCACAGCCCTCCACATCAAATCGGCAACAGAAACACCAGCAGCACCGCTCCACCAACCAAGATTTCTTTCCTCCTCCCTCGTCACTAGGAGGGGAGTATTGTAGCGGCTTCCCCCCTACACACCGCTAGGAGGGGAGTTTGTAGCAGTCCCTCCTACAAACTTCATTCTCTCTTACACCAGCTCCGAAAGAGAAAACGTGTGGTTTTAGCCCACACTATTATAACTTGTTTTTATTAATTTTCAGTATTCATATATACTTTTTCATAACCCTTTATTTTATGTTTTCTAATGTAACTATAATTAACAAATATGTAACTCACCATCTCACATTCACCCCTTACTTAGCGCGCACTGCATTAGCGCGCTGACCCACAAACCATTGTACTATTTATTATTCAAATCTGTTTTTTATATATGTATGTTGAAATTTCCAATTAAAATGAGACTTGTATTGTGTGTGTGTGTCCTGTATGCTTAGTTGTACAATAAACCTTTACAAATCAATCAATTAAAATGAGAATGTCACCGGGCGGGGTGACAGGCTTTGCAAGACGCAGCGCGCTCTCGACCTCATCACCGCCAAGTGCGAGGAGCTGGGCCTCAAGATCTCGACGCAGAAGTCCCGGGCCATGACTATCAAGGCAGCCAACCCAGTCTGTCAGCTGCGCGTCCAGGGCATCGGCCTGGCCTGGACGGACTCCTACCTGTACCTCGGGGTGTGGCTCGACAGGCGGCTGTCGTTCACGGCGCAGCTTGACTACCTGAGGGAAAGGACGCAGGCCAGGCTGAACGTGATGCGGGCCATGACGCGGCTTAACGCCGGCGCCACCTTCTCTGTCCTCCGCCTGTACTATGTGCAGGCTGTGCGCTCCCTGGTGGATTATTGCGCCCCTGTCATCATCGCGCTCTCCCCCAATCAGCAGGAGCGGCTCGAGGTGCTCCAGAACAATGCCATGAGGACCATGCTGGGGGCTCCGAGATGGTCCAGCGCCTGCGTAATGCAGAGCGAGACCAGATTGGTGCCCCTCGCCACCAGGGTGCAGTGCATCATGGCCTGTCGCGTGGCCAGAGTATTCCGCCGCGACGTGGAGGGCGTGGCGCAGAGGAGACTCCGGCTGGCCATGACGCAGGGCATCGAGTGGCTGCGCGGCAACACGTGGCTCATCAACACCTCGCTAGCCACCCACAGCCTCATTCACGCGGGGATCACCGGGCCGTGGCGGGAGGCCGATGTCCCCGCCCCCACCTACAATGCTCCGCCCCCGTGGGGGCCCCCCGCCGCAGAGTTCACCGCCACGCAGTTGCCTGCCTGTAAAGCCATGTGCACCACCCGGGAGCTGCGGCAGCACGCGCTGATGGCCATGGCCCAGGTCGCCGAGCGGGACAGCCGTGTATATTTCACTGACGGCTCGGTCGACCCGGATAGTGGCAGAACAGGTGCCGCGTTCGTCACCACGGGTGGGACAGAGCTGTCTTGGCGGACGTCTAACAACTGCTCCACACTCCAGACTGAGCTGGTGGCCATCCAGCACGCCCTCGAACATGCCGTGCACCGCCGGGAGGCAACTGTGGTAATTCACACCGACTCCTGGACGGGGCTGCAGGCCCTCCAACAGCCGCATCCCAAGGACAACGTGAGACTCATCACCACCATCCTAGGCAGCCTACAGAGCCTTGTCGCGCAGGGAAGGCGTGTCAGGCTCAACTGGATCCCCAGCCACGTAGGGGTCCGAGGTAACGAGGCGGCGGACGCGGCCGCCAAGCGAGCCGCCAGCGGCCCCAGCGTCACCATGAAACGTGCCTCCCAGCCTACAGCAGCTCAAGGCGCAGGCGAGACGGGCCGCAGCACACTGCGCTCACCAGACACACCGAGAGCTGGAGGCCAGGAAGAGGCAGGCGGCCTGGTACGCTGCAGCCACCGACTACCACCCACTGGACGACACCCAGCAACAACCCAGGGCAGATGGCGCACTACTGCAGCGTGTGCGTCTGGGCTACTGCACCAGAGAGGAGCTACAGGAGGACTTCGAGGGGCAAGTGTGCGACCACTGCGAGATGTACACCTGTCGCCCACTGGTGCACTACCTCCTGTCCTGCCCCGCCACCGCCCCCCTGAGGCCCGGCCCGGCCCCCGCCGCCCAGCCTGCAGGTGGGGGGCTGCTGAGTGGGCGTGAAGGCAGGGCCGCCCTCATGGTCCGCCACACCCCGAGAGACGTGATGTTGGGGGTGCTGCGAGCAGCGCCCCCTCCCCGCTGACACATCACCTACCCACACCCTGTCGCGCCCGGCAGGGTGACCAGTGACGCAGGTGACTCACCGTCACCACGTCTCCACGCGACCCTCCCGTAGCCTGACGGGATACCCTCCTCACTGGCGGGCTGATGCCCGCTTTGTACTTCTTTGCTCCTGCATATGCATTTCTGTACATCCTTGTATTGTGTGTGTGTGTCCTGTATGCTTAGTTGTACAATAAACCTTTACAAATCAATCAATTAAAATGAACCTTACCACTGGAGTCAAGAGTTTCTCTCTCCAGTGTGACCAACTAGCTATCAATACACCCTTCGGTTATAGTACTACTGGCAAAATGATCCTCATTTTGGCCAAATGCTGAATCTTGGGGTATTTTCACAGAAGCGCTTAGCCATGAAGCATGGTAGGCTAGAGTTAACTGTTTATTGTTAAAACTTTGACTTTTTTTTCAATATCTTTGATTTTTTGTGTGTTTGGGTGGAAAGTTGAAATTGCTCCCTACAACCGTGGCCACCGAGAGACACTGTGGCCACGCTACAACTGGGCAAGGCCTGCACGTGTAGTATGCCGAGTTGTAAGAGTTTTACTGTATGTACTTCTGTTAGTTTAATTATCTTATATTTTGGTTGCTTTCTCTTCTCTTCCCTTAAAGTAAAGGCCACTACAGTTGAGGCCCAATTGATGTTGGTTGGCCTTGTCTGTCCCGCCACTACAAGTGCATTGCCATATGCATCAGCAAGATGCCCTGTCATGTTATAATGTTGTTTAAAGCTCCCAAACATTTGGCCCTGATGAAGCCTGCCCGAATGCCCTGGAATATCTCTTTCTATGAGCATAAACCATCATTTTTATTTTTGTCAACAACTAAAGGAACTTTGATTTTGTAATAATTGAGCCTTATTGGACATTTTTCCTGTGAGATTTATTGAGGGAACTTCCTTTCATTTCATCCCTTTAAGGGAGTTCATACATAGCTGGACATAGGCTGTGGAAAAAGAGTTTTAAATCAATGAATATTAATATTGTAGTTCTGAACTCTAGAGAAAGTCTGTAGTCACGTAGCATTTTGTCTCATTTTCATTTTGATTTGTAAAGCAATTAAATATATTTTGTTCCTTCCTTTCCACTAGATGTGATACCCACATAGAGAGAAATCCCCATCTTCACCGTCCTTGTTTATTCTTTGTTGGAGTGCATCACATACTTACAGAGAGCTATGCAGGAAAGAAAAGTGAGAATCATAAGGGGGAGAATGCAAAGTGAACAAGGAAGTATGAAAGAAAAAGGCAGAAAGGAATATGGAAAGGATAGAGAGGGAAATTATGATTGCATGAACCTGGCGCTGCAATCTGTTGTGGTTTTTCATATCTGTATCTTTATTGTTTAGTCAATTTCATGGTGAGTGATGACTGGAGACTTTTGATTCCTCCTTTGGTTTGTCTGTCATGCTATGATTTTCCTTTTTTTTTTTTCAGTGCCATATGACTGATGTCTGGCACACTTCCCCCTTTTTTGGCATTAAGTCAATCAATCCTTTTTTTTCAGGGATGAAGGTTACGGGCTACAATCGACAGCATTATTTGATGGGTGCCTTAAGTGACTTAGATGATCAGTTGAGAGAGCATGGATCTCAGCTCTTCATGTGCAAAGGAAGCCCAGTTGACGTATTTACCACATTACATAAAGAAATGGGTGTGACTCATCTCTCATTTGAGCAGGTAAGCCATGGCAAAAGAGCCTTATCTTTGGTGTTAGCAAGGCGCCGTGTGACCTCACTGTTACGACATCAAGCCCCTCATGAACAGGTCAGTCAGTCTCTGATGAAGGCAGAGACATCCTAACCTGTCTGTAGGAGGAAAGAACTGCAAATCTTGACTTGTAGTTGGGAGTTAGAAACATTTCTGTATATTTAGACAAACTATCCATATGAACATTGTTTCCTGTACATACTTGTATTTCTTCTCTTTTTACACATATAAAGAAGTACATTTTACAATGATTCAATGCCAGTGAAAAAAATAGGTCAAAGGAAAGTTCAAACCAGGAATTCACTCAAGAAAATGATGGTGCAGTACATCCAGAAGTGTAGCAACGTGTCTGAAAGCTGGTGGATTTTATGCTTAACCCAGAACCCAAAATCCAAAACCCTGCACTCCCCTTGATAGGATTAATGTTGCTGATTTATTATGTCATCATATAGTTCTTGGTAAATTGCTGATCATATAGTTCTTGGTAAATTGCTGATCATATAGTTCTTGGTAAATTGCTGATCATATAGTTCTTGGTAAATTGCTGGACAGCTATAATCATCAGTGTATCACAAGTGTAGGCTTCATGGCTACATTGAGTAAATATGCATGAGAGGATAGTATTGGAGGTTATGATAGAGAGAGAGAGTTAAGGTGCATGGACAGGGGGAAGTGGAGACTCTTCCTATATTGCCACCCACACAAGGAAGTAACAGGCACCAGTGTAAACTAGACTAGCTCAGACCAACAGTCATGCACAAATGGCTGGAAATTTACTCAATGATACAGGCAAGTAAGTTTACCCTGAGGATGATTTAACCCCTTGAGACCCAGAACGTAATTTCCATTGTAATTTGGGTACTATTAGACGATTATTAGTGAATATTAGCAATATTTTATAGATATGACCTATTTAGTAACCTTGTCGATTAACTAATTTGGTACATTAAGGTACTTTTCGTAATTTTATGGCTAACAACAGACAATTTTTTTAGAGCAAAGGAAAGATCTGGGCGTGAAGGGGTTGATATATGAACCTCACGTCTCTTCCAGGACTGTGAAGCAATCTGGAACAGGCGTGACGATGAGGTGCGAAAGATGTGCTCGGAACTTGGGATCACCATGATGGAGAGAATTGCGCACACCCTCTGGGATCCCTTTGAGATCATTGAGGCAAACGGAGGTCAGCCGCCCACCACCTACGAGATGTTTGTGGTAAGAAGTTGAGCCAGTACTGCTCGCTGGTTTAGTTGAGATATTTTTTTCATATTATTTTTTTATGCTGTATAGGCTACAATAAAGAAGTGAGACCATCGGCTTGAAGACAGATGCTGTATTGTTAACCCTTTGAGGCCCAGAACGTAATTTCCATTGGAATTTGGGTACCATTAGACGATTTTAATGAATATAAGCAATATTTTAATAGATATGACCTGTTTAGTATCTTTGTCCTCTAACTAATTTGGTATATTTAGTTACTTTTCGTTATTTTATGGCTAAGAACATACGATTTTATATAGCAAAGGAAAGATCTGGGCGTGAAGGGATTAAAAGTTTCTTAGTTTATATTGTTTAAAAGTTGTCATAAGTTTAGCTGGGATTATAATTTGCACATTCAAGGTTCACATTCAAATTTATAAGGACATCCCATAAAGTAATGTTAACCTTATGATCACAGACCTTCACAGGGTCTACGAATGGTATATGATCTGTCACCATTTCGCAAGGTACATCTTGAAAAGTATTGTTAAATGTTTGATCATGCATTCCAAACTCTTTGATGACTGCATGATATAATGATACCAGAAAATAAGAATGACAGTAAGTATATTATAAGTTCAAGGGATCAACACCAAATGCAAAATTCAGATTACTTAATAGAGGGTCTGACAAAAACCATGCATTCCCTTCCTCCCCCAAGGCTTCCATGCTGTTTGTCAACCACCACAATTACTGCTTACAGTTAGATGTTTTGTGCTGTGCTAAATTACTTCAGATTAAAGTGAACAAAATGGCATTCCTTGGAAAAAACAGGACACTTTCAAAATGTTTCAGCCATTTCACTTTTTTTGATTTGATAAGCACTTTTTTCTTCCTTACAGCAAGTTGCAGGGGCTTTAGGTCTTCCCCATCAACCCTCCCCTGACCCTGACTGGCAGGACGTCACGTTTGGGGAACTGCCTGATGAAGTGGCACAGAAAATTAAGGTAATTATTATTTTTTTGTAGATTTACTTCTCTGAGTTTTGTTATTTTGTAATATGTTGAATACAGGGAGGTCCCGAAGATACGAGCAGTTAGGTTCCACCTGGCATACTCGTAAAGCGAAATCTCGTATAACGAAACACATAACTATGTAATGGTAAAATATAGGTTTGGTTCCAGAACCCCCATCCCATCAATTATGATTTTCAAGCTAAAATAAACTATAGCAAACACAAAAAACACACAGCGTCTATATTGCCCACACTGTACTACCTATTCTGTAGAAAAAGCATTCTGAAAGAGAAAATAGCACACAAAATAACATTCATTACTTTGTGAACCAGTTTTTTCCCTATTTCTTTTTTAAATCTACGCTTTTCCAGTTTGAATCCGTTCTCATTTGGGTATTTCCGATCTCCCCACTAGCAGCCACTAGATATTGTACAAGAGAGATGTTGTATTTGGTACTCAGAATCACCTCTGATGCCCATTCACTTCCCCTCCTCACATCAGTCACTTCTTTCCAAATTGCTGCTTATTTTATGCCAAGTTTTAGGATATTTTCTCACCTCCATCTCTCATCAGCTCTTTTCTTTCTTCGTGCGTCATCTTTTTTTCCCTTATTGACCAACTGCCATACCTCCACATGATAAGACATCCTCCTAAGACCTCCACATGGTAATACTTATAGATGGTAATAAAATTGAGAAAAGCTTCACTCCCATATTCAGTACAGATATCACGGTATGACCCTTTGATGCTCCCAACAGCTGTGCCCACAAGTGCCGTCACCCGAGGAGCAAGGGTGGACGCGCAATGGGGAGTGTCCGGTGTACAGTGGAGGCGAGAAGGCAGCTTTGGCTCACCTTCGGGAAAGACTCATAGTGGAAGATAAAGCATTCAGGTAATTCATAAGTTGTCCACTTATCACTTTATGAAATACTGATAAGATAGACTAAAAACAATTTGCACATCCATAGCATCTTTGTTATTTGTCAAACCAAAGACTACTCTATACTGGACTTGCTACTCGTGCCCCGCGCCAACCCGCCCATGACCAGTGGAGGCCAGTTTTGCAATTCCTGCCATTTTAGAACATCACCCCTATTTCCCTTCCTAAGGTTTATAAGTATATATGATATACCGTTATCTTCGTAACTGTTTGTTCTATAATATTATCAAATAAAAAACAGTAAAATACACTCAAGAAATGCCATTATGAGAGAGTGAAGAAATATGCATGACCTCAATATATACTTAAACTCTTCGCCATTTAATATTTTGCGAGAAAACATTTTAGATGCTAGCGATAGAAAGAAGCGGATTTTCATTAGCTTTCCATTGATATATTTCGTTTTCTGATAAATGAATTACCACCATGCCTAAATTAGCGTTAACTAAAAAAATAACATCATCAATCGTATCGGCAAGTAAAAAAGTGTTCCATGAATACAGTAGACTATGGCATATCAGTATAAATGATACACTATTATCTTCGTGAATGTTTGTTCTATAATATTATCAAATAAAAAACTGTAAAATACACTAAAGAAATTCCATTATGAGACTCTGAAGAAATATGCATGAACTTATATTCACTTAAACTCATCGCAATTTGATATTTTGCGTGAAGACTTTTTACATGCAGCATATCAATAGAAGCGGAATTTAATTAGCTTTCCATTGCTATATTTCATTTTCTGATAAATGAATTAGAACCATGCATAAATTAGCGTTGACTAAATAAATAACATCATCCATCGGGTAATTATCCCGATAGATGATGTTATTTTTTTAGTTAATGCTTATTTATGTATGGTTATGATTCATTTATCAGAAAACGAAATATAGCAATGGAAAGCTAATGAAAATCCGCTTCTTTCTATCGCTAGCATCTAAAATGTTTTCTCGCAAAATATTAAATGGCGATGAGTTCAAGTGAATATTAAGTTCATGCATATTTCTTAACTCTCTCATAATGGCATTTCTTTATTGCATTTTACTGTTTTTTATTTGATAATATTATAGAACAAACATTTACGAAGATAACGGTATATCATATATACTGATAAACCATAGGAAGGAAAAAGGGAGTGATGTTCGAAAATGGCAGGAATCGCAAAACTGGCCTCCACTGGAAATAGCCCAAAATGAGTAGCAAGTCCAGTATAGAGTAGTCTTTGGTCAAACATAGGTAAGGCCTTCTCCAAAGCGAGTGGGGTGGTGCAAACATACAAAATTATTTTATGAAAACCGATATTGCAAAAAGTTGTGAATTCTTCTGAAATTGTGAATGTTACAAAAGCTGATAGATTTTGCAAAAGTGATAGATTTTATAAGAAATCAGAAAATTTACAAAAACAATAATGTTTTGGGGTTGTAATTTTGGAAGGTTCACTTGGATATCTCAGGAATTTCTTGAAGTTATGAAAGTAATGATTAAGACTCAATTGTCAAGTGAGGGAATTGTATTTTGATGTGTACACGTACTACTTCAAAAGCTGCTCTAACTAACACATGGAATACAATATATTAAAAAGCCTAGAAAATAAAAAAAGTTTATGGCCCGTGCTGGAGGAACACTTATTTAGAAAGAGTTGATAAAGAGACACCCAAAGTTTGAGTAACCCCTTAAGACCCAGAACGTAATTTCCATTGTAATTTGGGTACCATTAGACAATTTTTAGTGACTATAAGCAATATTTTATTATAGCTATGACCTGTTTAGTATCCTTGTCGACCAACTAATTTGGTATATTCAGTGACTTTTCGTAATTTTATGGCTAACAACATACAATTTTTTATAGCAAAGGAAAGATCTGGGTGTGAAGGGGTTAATAAGTTCAGTAAGAGAAGTGGTGTTTCCAGTAATGAGTCGTTGATTATGTGGTGATAAATGAAGTCCTTCCTAATGACTCTGTATATCGGTACTTTATAACTAATGTTTGAGGACCCAAACCACCTCTCACTCTATTCGTTATAAGGAAAAATATTACTGTATTACTGCTTGGCTAAGTACAAAAAAATGCAACTAAATGCATTAGTGTACTACTGTATTAGCATTGCTGTATTACTTCCAGGGTTTGAAAAAATAAGTTGAAATAACAAAATATGGTAGTGCAGTAGTAGTACTGCAAGGCTAAGAAGAAAAATAGATTATAATAAAATGTGGTAATAGGATGAGTCATAGACCACTGTATACCTGGACTGCGCACGGAATATCGGCCTGTCGCACAAGGGGCTGAAGTCGGAGAGTCGCTCGGATTCATATATATATATATATATATATACGGATCATATAGACTGGTTTATCAGTACATATGATGTACTGTAATCTTCGTAAATGTTTGTTCTATAATATTATCAAATAAAAAACAGTAAAACACGCTAAAGAAATGCCATTACGAGACTCTGAAGAAATATGCATGAACTTAATATTCACTTCAACTCTTCGCCATTTAAAACTTTGCGAGTCAACATTTACCATGAAACCTATCAATAGAAGCGCAATTTTATTAGTTTCACATTGATATATTTCGTTTTCTGATAAATGAATTGGAACCATGCATAAATTCACGTTAACTAAATAAATAAAATCATCAATCGGGTAATTTTCCCGATTGATGATGTTATTTATTTAGTCAACGCTAATTTATACACGGTACTAATTCATTTATCAGAAAACGAAATATATAAGTAAATAAATAACATCATCAATCGGGAAAATTACCAGATTGATGATTTTATTTATTTATTTA
Organism: Chionoecetes opilio; assembly: GCA_016584305.1. Taxonomy (NCBI): domain Eukaryota; kingdom Metazoa; phylum Arthropoda; class Malacostraca; order Decapoda; family Majidae; genus Chionoecetes; species Chionoecetes opilio. The sequence continues at coordinate 81,748 of JACEEZ010004363.1, read as the reverse complement.
ACACTAATTTATGCATGGTTCTAATTAATTTATCAGATAACGAAATATAGCAATGGAAAGCCAATAAAATTGCGCTTCTATTGATACTCTTCATTATGAAAGTTGACTCGCAAAGTTTTAAATGGCGAAGAGTTCAGTGAATATTAAGTTCATGCATATTTTTTCATAGTCTCGTAATGGCATTTCTTTAGCGTGTTTTACTGTTTTTTATTTGATAATATTATAGAACAAACATTTACGAAGATTACAGTATATCATATATAGTGATAAACCAGTCTATATGATAGTCCATAGACCACTATATCTCTTTGTCGGGCGCCCCACAGGCCCCTATGCAGCCCCGCAATTCAAAACATTGTCGCGTGAACAGTCCAGGTATACAGTGGTCTATGGATGAGTGTAAGCGAAAGGCTTTGTGGGTGAAAAAATTGGATTCCAGAGGATTTGTACATTTTCTGAATTTTAAGTAATATTTAGGTCCATTTGTAATACTGTTTGGAAAACTGACCAAAGTTTAGGTTTGCAAATTATTATAATTGTTTTTAAGCAATTGTTTTGTGTTGTGCAACCTCTCTTTGGCTGGTGATTGACTGATCTTTCAATGGACTATCCTTTCAGATTAGTTTTTTTTTTTTTTAAAGCTTAAACTCTTACAATCTTTCTTCACCTCCTATGCAGCATGTATGATGAAATAAGGTTATTAATGATATATTGCTTCCACAGAGACGGGTACATCCTTCCTAATCAAGTCAACCCAGATCTTCTTGGGCCGCCCATGAGCATGTCGGCAGCATTAAGATTCGGGTGTTTGTCAGTCAGGAAGTAAGTAGCAGCATTATCTTCCTCGTGTGCACCAATCATAGGTCATCACTGATATTCATACCATTGTCTGTGATGGGTAGAGCCACACCAACAGTGATACACTCGGGGCACAATGGAGAAGGGTAGCGGCATCTTTGTTTGATAGTTTGCCATTGTTTTGTCAGGTTCTTGCTTACAGTATGAATGTCAGATAGTAATTTTATACATAAGTATCCATCATTCTAAATATCGTCACACTCATAAAGAAACTGCCTAAGTAATTTTTTCTTCTTTTCGGGAAATAAAAAAAAAAATCCTCATTTTCTTAATTTTTATATCAATGCACTGTTTATCCCTTTATATTTTAGACCACTCACACCCTACAACTGACATTGGTGACTATACCAATAGATGCGCTACAGGATGAAGAATTGATTTAGGCAAAAATCCAGAAATTGCCGAAAAATGACTTTGGCAGTTTCTTTATGAGGGTGACGATATACACCTCCAAAGGGGACTCCAGAGGCCTCTTTGTCAGTTACTAGGTTGCACTACATAGATTTCAGCCATTTATCCCTTGGGAAAGTGAAGCATCCTGAGGAAATGGCGGGAAAGCTACCAGGAAAGACTTTAGGAAGGGTGTGAGTTTCTTTACGAGACACTCTGTTGCTGGTGCCTAAACCTCACTTAGAAATATCTTTGATTTATCATTGCTCATAATCCCTTTTTTATTTTAACCCCTTCACGCCTAGATCTTTCCATTAATGTATAAAATTGTCTGTTGTTAGCCATGAAATTTCGAAAAGTAACTTAATATACCAAATTAGCTAGTGGACAAAAATACTTCACAGGTCATATTGATAAAATCTTGCTTATATTCACAAAACTCGTCTTATGGTATAGCAAAAGTACAATGGAAATTACGTTCTGGGCCTCAAGGTGTTAAATCAGTTTTATTGCCAGAGCCATTTAGTAACATCCATGAGTTCCTTTGATTGATCATATTTGCATTCTTTTGGAGCCTTGACACTATTCAGCACTCATGGAGTATGTCTGCCTCAGGTTCTATTGGGACGTTCAGGCCACCTATGAGAGGATCAACAGGGGACACCCGCCGCCCTCGCACTCACTCACCGCTCAGCTTATTTGGAGGGAATTCTTCTACTGCATGTCTGCCAATAATGCCAAGGTAATTTTTTTATGCTTGTATTCTCTCTCTCTCTTTTTTTTTTTTGCTTACAGATTCAATCAGTCAATCATTGGGGGCATACGCCGGGGGCCGCGTCGCCTTGCCCACCCTACGACGCCACTCCCGGGGGTCACCACGCGCGAGCTCCCATGCAGGCTCCTTTCCCATTCCAAGCAGCTCTCGACAAGAAACATCGACTTGCCCCAGCCACGAGACTTGTGGGCGCCCCCTTGGCCTCCTCCACGCCGGATTGTCTCTTACAGATACAACCCGATGGGAAGGATCGGTTTCAGGGTAGCGTGCCACATGCCCATATAGCCGAAGTTGGCGCTGACGGACTATGCAGGTAATAGGCCTCGATTCAGTCTCACGGTGCAATCGCTGATTTGACACGTAATCATCCCAGCGATACCCCATGATTCTGCGAAGACACTTATTACCAAAGGCATTGATTCGTCTCTTCAAGTCACTATTTAGTGTCCATGTCTCACAACCATAGAGTAAGACAGGGATCACAAGCGACTTGAAGATCCGGATCTTTGTCCTTCTGCACAGGTACCGACAATGCCAAATACTCCCGCTGAGCGAGTCCATAACACCGTGGGCTATGCCAACCCGCCGTAAGACTTCTTGACGTGACCCGCCGTCATTATGGACTGCGCTACCAAGGTATGTAAAACTTTCCAAGATCTCAATGTCCTCGCCACACGCATGAACAGACTGTACTGCTTCATCTAGTAAGTCTCCAAACACCTGGACCTTAGTCTTGAGCCAGGAGACCTCAAGTCCCAAAGGCTTTGCCTCTTCGTGCAGCGCCTCGAGAGCCATCACCAGGACCTCCAGCGACTCAGCAAAGATTACTGCATCATCGGCAAAAACAAGATCAGTGATCTTGGTGTTGCCGACGGATGCTCCACAATCACTTTGATCTACAACCTTGTCCAATACCCAGTCCATACAAGCGTTGAAAAGTAATGGGGCAAGGATGCACCCTTGCCTCACTCCTGTATTCACAGGGAAGAAGCTGGATACACCTGCCCCACACTTCACAGCACTCTCAGTCCCAGAATACAGACCAGTTATCAAACCAATAGTCCTTGCAGGAATCCCTCGGAAGTCGCAGAAGGTCCCAAAGTGACTCACGATGCACTGAGTCAAATGCCTTCTTGAGATCAACATAGGCTGCAAGCATCCCCTGTCGAAACTCACGTCGGCATTCCACCAGGACACAAATTGCTGAGCTTTATAAAAACAAATTTCTCCTTCAGGAATAAAGATGTAAGTGTAGGCCTACCTCTGTGTATCGGCTTAGTCAGACTTAGTCGGATTAGTGCATTGGGGGAAATGTGAAACTGTACCATCAGAGGTCACCACTGAACACGTTGTCTGGCCGGGAGTACCTAGGATCTCTTTATTTGTATTCGTAGAATTTGTAGAATTCCTATTCCTAGATTCGTAGCTATCCACTACACCACATTGGCGACATGATGCATGATGAAATGATAAGAAATGGCTATTCTGTTGCCTTTTCCTTAGACCTTCAGAGGGGCGGGGAAGTCCTCAGCAGGAGTTTCCAGGTACAGCCAAATTCCCAACATCCGACCTCCAAACATCCGACTTGTCCAAACAACCAACTTTTTTCACCACCACATTGTGTCTTGTTTTGGCCATTTATTTTACTTCGTTTTTTGTTTATAGTTTTTAGAAAACATTGATTTGTGGCTTTATTTATGCATGAATTTTACTTTCGCGTATACCACTGGATCGGCCTTCAAGAGCTGCATCTTTTATGTTCTATACCATTTTGTCCTTACGTTTAGGGTTACTGTGATATCCCAACATCCGACTATTCCAATTATCCGACCTACCTTCGGTCCCCCCAAGGTCGGATAATTAATACTTAGCTGTACTCCTGTCCAAATACTTAGTTCTTTTCACATTTATGAAAGATTGCTATCATGATTGTGAAAAGTTTTTATTTTAATAACATACTGAACCTTGTGTTTGCAGTACAGTGAAATGGAGGGCAATCCAATATGTATCCAGATCCCCTGGTACAAGAAGCCCGACCAGCTGGCGGCCTGGGAGGAGGGACGCACGGGCTACCCCTTCATTGACGCTTGCATGAGGCAGCTGCGCAAGGTAAAGACTAAGTGAACAATTTGTACCCATGATTGTTTGTTTCTTTTATTTCCAAAGCAGCATGTCTTTCTTTATATGTGCATGTAGTGCGCCATGTCAGAAAAGCTTCAGGATTAAATCAAGCAAAGATAAAACTAATACCTGCCTCTTTTGTGAGGATTGTAGTATGTATTTTGTTTTCATCCAAATACAGTACTTGTTTTATTCTTGTCTTAACAGTTGGCAACATTTCCAGAGTCTTGATCTTCTATCACTTGTATTTATGCAGTACAGTGTTCTCATATTTGACGCGTTTGGATTTGGTAAATTAACTACTGTAAATTTGAAATTGGCGACAGGGTTGTGTTATGTCCACAGTTCTCATTTGGCGAATAAACGCTGGCATTCGATGTGCGTAATGTAAAATTTACATCATCTGAAGAAAACATCTCTATTTGTAAATATGAGAAATTATGAGGTTGCATTTTGTAATGACATAAAATTAGTACACAATAATTTTGTTTTTAACTTTTACAAGCACACATTAAAGAGTGCATATATTATCCCCTGCACCTTACAAATAATAACAGAAGCTTAACCTTTACTAAACACAATTCAAAGAGAGTGTATAATGATACAAAATCATTATATGAATAAACAAATAAGAAAAATTTACATAATACACAGCTGGGAGTAGGCGCATAGATTTCATATCGTAATGAAAGACGTTGCATGGCATCTTTACCCTGAACAGTCTTAGTGCACCATCCCGGCTTGCCTGAGGTGAGGTGAGCACGGCTGCAATACTCGCCTCAGAGAGGAGAGCCAGTAGCCATTATATTCAGTAGTTGGCGCTGGGATAACACGCCCAACCCCCGAGCAGTGTACATTTATGAAAGATAATAGTTTTACTTGTCTTATGTTCATTACATGTATACTTGAATGTTTGATGTGACCACAACTCAGTTTTCTAAATGATTCATAGAATGCCTGTCGTAGATTACCTCCCAAAGCCTCTTCCTGTCAACATACTTATGAGCCTTTTTTCCAGATGCAGTTTCTTGGATGCACTCTAAGAAACGAAATACCCACAAAACACTTGTCTGTATTTTCATGATAAGAGAGATAAGATGTTTATACTAACTTATAGTATTGTATCACAACAATGGCAAGATTCCAGGCTTCTCTCTTGTCCCCAACAGGAGCTGTGGAAATGCTTGATGCTCCATTAAGTTCTTACATCGTAACAGAGGCAAGACTCCTTTTTCCTTCAACAGGAGCAAAGAAAAAGCTTATGTTTATGTATTTTCCCACAACACTTTCAACCATCATGAACAAAAGTTTCAGGGACCTCTCCCAAAGTCTCCCATGCTCTCACAGGACTGATGACTAACATGACCAAGGTTTCATGGATCTTTGTTAACCCTTTGATACCCAGAACGTAATTTCATTGTAATTTGGGTACCATTAGACGCTTTTTAGTGAATATAAGCAATATTTTATGGATATGACTTGTTTAGTATCTTTGTCCACTAGCTTATTTGGTATATTAAGTTACTTTTTGTAATTTTATGTCTTAACAACGGACGATTCTTTATGGCAAAGGAATATCTGGGGTTGAAGGGGTTAAAGTAGCAGAGAGTATGGATATGCTTAATGATCTATGTTCTTACGTTACAAGAATGACAACACCTCTGGGTCCACTTTACCCCTACAGGAAGGATGGATTCACCATGTGTGTCGAACTGTAGTTTCGGTTTTCCTGACCCGAGGGGATCTCTGGATATCATGGGAGGATGGGCTGAAGGTAAGTTATTGAGGAGGCAGGTGGCAAGGTCCTCCATGAGAGTATTATTGTCCTGGTTTTCCTTATAGGTATCTTAATCAGTTACCATAGCTATCAAATGATGGGTGGGTGAAGAGAGCAGAGAACCTAGAGATTTTATGTCTATCACTTCATGACTGGGAGACTTGCCTAGGGTGAAAATAAATTAAAGAGAAGAAAACACTAAACCAGATTTCTGTGTAAAGTATGTAGTGATAGCTTCCAGAGGGATGCTTGTTAAGTTTCAGAGGTATTTTTATGCCTCATTCTTTAAGGGATCGTTTGATACAGCATTATCTCTCCATTTCATGCTTATTGATGTGTCTATCCGTGTTAGAAATGTAATACTCCTGCCTTGACTGTGTGTTGTTGGTGTTCGGGAACATCCCTTTTCTTCTCATGTATTATTTCTTTCAATATACGACAGTACGTATTGCATACCAAAAATGCTACCGTTTCAAATGTAAATGTACCAGTTCAATACCCTTTCCCAGGATGTAACATTGGTTTCATCCACTCTTCATCCATTACACGGAAAGGGTTGCAAAGACAGCCCTCACAATTTTTCCCTCTATACAGCATAAGAAAACTGGCCTAGAACATAGTACTGTAGTATTACGTATGGCCTAGTATTTTCAATATACGTACAGTATACTCGCGAAGATACGAGCAGATACGTTCATTACAGTAATGCTCTAGACTGTTCTAGGTAAACATCATTGGACTTAGCTGTTGCGGATAAGCAGTGTACAGTAAAACCTCTCATATTCGGACTAATTGGGCCAAGGAGTGGTCCGAGTAATGCAAGGATCCGAATAATGGGGGGATTATATATGGGGGGGATATGTATAAAAAAAAAAAAAAAAAATCTAGGTGTATAAATAAAAAAGCTAGGAAATTTCGACCCCTAAAAAAAAAAAAAAAAAAAAAAAAAAAAAAAAGATAAAGATAAATAAATAAATAAATTCTAGATGCATTTATAGATAGCTTTGAAATTTCGACCCCTAAAAAAAAAAAAAAAAAAAAAAAAAAAAAAAAAAAATATCTAGGTCTATATATAGCTAGGAAATTTCGAACCCTAAAAAAAAGGGTTCGAATACGAGAGGGTTTACTGTATTTATTGACGCAGCATTTACGATAGGCAATTCAAGTGTCTCTGTGCTTTCTGTGGGGAGCAAAGGTGTAACAAACGGCCTGAAGCAGAAGATACATGCATGCCTTGCCAAACAACCATGTTCCTTTCAAAATTTACTTCAGCTCTTGCCTGTTTACAAAACCTCATTAAAGTGACAAGATAATGTATGGAGCACGCTACCTTATATATATGAGTGGCCTGGTTATGTCATTCATATCTCCTTATAAATCCATGTATAGTGTTCAGTAATATTTTCACTGGCACAGAAAAATAAACACCCTTTTTGTTTTATCTGTTCTTTTTTAACCCCTTGAGGCCTAAAACGTAATTTCCATTGTAATTTGGCTATCATTTGACGATTTTTTGTGAATATAAGAATTAATTTATAGATATGACCTGTTTAGTATCCTTGTCGACTAACTAACTTGGTATATTTAGTTACCTTTCGAAATTTTATGGCTAACAACATACAATTTTTTATAGCAAAGGAAATATTTGGGTGTGAAGGGGTCAAGCACCAACACTATACATTTTGATGAAGTAGAGGATCAGTGTATTGAATCCTGAAAATCCTCATGTTTCCAGGTGTTCTACAAGTACCTTATTGACGCCGACTGGTCTGTGGCGGCCGGCAACTGGATGTGGGTGAGCTCCTCGGCCTTTGAGCGCCGGCTGGACTGTTCAAAGTGTATTTGTCCTGTGGAGTTCGGCCGCAGAATTGAACCAACGGGAGATTACATAAGGTAAGGATAGATTACATAACATAAGGTAAGGCAGATGGAAGCTTTTAAACTAGTGATGAAATCTTGTTTTCAAGGATCCGTGGTGATTTATGCTTATTATTGACCTGATCATGCTCAGAATCCGTGAGTTTACGTTTCAGTAATTTTGTTTCCCCTTAACCCCTTGAGGCCCAGAATGTAATTTCCATTACAATTTGGGTACCATTAGACAATTTTTAGTGAATATAACCAATTTTTTATAGATATGACCTGTTTAGTATCCTTGTCGACTAACTAATTTGGTATATTCAGTTACTTTTTGTAATTTTATGGCTCGACAATTTTTTATAGCAAAGGAAAGATCTGGGCGTGAAGGGGTTAACCTGCACGATGCCTAAGACTTTTCATCCTTACATTATCCCCAGTGCTGTTGAACTTTCTATTATTCTATCTGCGATGATTTTTTTTTTAAAGGAAGAAAGCAATGTTAGTACAAATAAAACCTCGCATGTGATCTGTTTGTGGGTGAAAACTGGGTCTTTTTTTGAAGTCCATGGGCTAACAGGTGAACTATGATATGTAATGTCCGTAAACTTTTGTTATTTTTGTCGCTGCAAATTTCAATCGATCCCAGAAATTTGTGTGGATAGATACTCCCGTTTCTTGTGGTATTGATTGATATGCAACTATCCACAATGCAAACGATTATTTTCAACATTTTGATAGATATCCTCACCCTGAACTCTTAAAGTAATCGTCCAGACCATTTCATCATTCCTGATTTAATGCAGTCAAAATATAGCCATTATCGAGTATATCAACAATATGTTGTCACTTTTTGCATCCAGTCACCCGTTTTTAAATAATCCGCTATCAAAATCTGTAAATTCCCCGAGCTTCCAAAACGCTCCTGACAACTAGCAGACGACGGACCATGGCTCGGTGACGTCACGTCAGGTGGCCTCCCAACCCCGCGCTAATACAAATACACATAAACTCAGAAATATATATAGTACTTGAAGAATTTTGGGTGTTTCTGATATTTTTTTTTTGCGATATGGCATATACGTACGTGTACTTGCATCCTTATTGGTGTCAGCAAGAAAGCTGTGCGTTTCCAGAGAGCTTAGCACCCATTTCCGACCTATACGGCCACGATATATGTGTGGAGACGTGTGGAGTGCCGGGGGAAAGGCGGGCGGTGTGAAGCAGATTGTCTCGCTGAGCGCCTCTCGCCCGGCGCTCCACACGTCTCCACACATATATCGTGGCCGTATAGGTCGGAAATGGGTGCTAAGCTCTCTGGAAAGGCACAGCTTTCTTGCTACACCCATAACGGATGCAAGTATATGCCATATTGCAAAAAAAACAAATTGAAACACCCAAAATTCTTCAAGTACTGCAGTATATCTATTGCTGAATTTACGTGTACAGTATTTGTATTACCGCGTGGGGGGGAGGTCACCTAAGTTGACGTCACCAGCAAGTTTCCCGCCACGGCTGGAATGGGGCTGTTGTTTTTCCCGCGCTTTTTACAAAAGTCATGTTTTTAGGGAAATAAGGCGTGGATTTTTTTTTTTTTTGTTGATTAGGTATTTTGAATGAACATTCAACATAATTATGCAAATAAAAAATGGGTCTGGACGATTACTTTAACATTTGACTGTTTTTTTGACATTTAAATTTCCGTTTTGGTGAGTTTTATTATTCAGTTTTTTTTTATTCAGATTTTTTTATTAAGGAAATTCATATTAATGGACTTCTACTGTACATTGTTCCAAAGATTTAACCCCTTGAGACCCAGAACGTAATTTCCATTGTAAATTGGCTACCATAAGACAGTTTTTAGTGAATATAAGCAACATTTTATAGATATGACCTGTTTAGTATCCTTGTCGAGTAACTAATTTGGTATATTCAGTTACTTTTCGTTATTTCATGGCTAACAACATACAATTTTTTATAGCAAAGGAAAGATCTGGGCGTGAAGGGGTTAATGTTCCGTCATTCTTCCAGACAATATGTACCGGAGCTAGCAAACTTTCCTCAAGAATTCATCTTTGAGCCGTGGAACGCTCCATTGGCCTTGCAGAAGGAGCACAACTGTGTGGTGGGCCAAGACTACCCAGACCGCATGGTGGATCACGCCCAGGCATCCAGGATCAACCGCAAGGTAAATATGCATCATCAGAAAGTACTGTACATGAAATATTTATTACTATACCTCTCTCTCTCTCTCTCTCTCTCTCTCTTTCTCTCTCTCTCTCTCTCTCTCTCTCTCTCTCTCTCTCTCTCTCTCTCTCTCTCTCTCTCTCTCTCTCCTCTCCTCTCTCTCCTCTCTCTCTCTCTCTCTCTCTCTCTCTCTCTCTCTTCTCTCTCTCTCTCTCCTCTCTCTCTCTCTCTCTCTCAACTCTTTATTTTGGTAAAGACTCCACTTGGTTTTTTTTTCTTGTACTTTTTATTATATGGTAAAATTTTCTGGAACTCAAAATATAACTATCAGTTTGACTCTTAATTTGCTATCATCTTGGGTATTTAATTTAAGTGCAGCAGCTTTGTTGTTAAAGGCAGATAGGCCAAGATGTAAATTTGCTATGGATTAAAATATTCCATTATCTTTAATAAAAAATTCGTAGATGATGAAGAGCATCCGGAACAGCCTGAAGAAGCGTCCCCTGCACTGCGCACCGTCCAACGCGGAGGAGATCAAGCAGTACCTCCGCATGCCTCAGTCCTGCTTCCACCATGTGGTTTAAGTGGACCCGTTGCCTCACAGTAAGCACTCATTCTAAAGGAATATGAAACCTGTCTACATTCTCAGCAGTGGTGGGCATAGCTAATTGAAATGTTAGCTTCAATAACTGCTGAACTCAAAACATTGCTTCCATAATGCTTCACCCATAAAGCACTTAATAATTTAATGGGAGCTAAAAATATTCCCTAACTGCTAACTATTGTTATACGAATTGGCTTTAGTTTTTTGTATTATCATTATTATTATATTGCATTTATTTTATTTCATATATATATTTTATTTGTTTATACAGTATATTGATTTTTTATTTTGTACTGCTCCTAAACTCTTTAAGAGCTGAAATCTTAATAAGGTAGTGTTAGTTAAGTAACAGGAACTACCTCGTGTAGGTCTCACGGCCTCTTGTAGATTCCTTATTTTCTTATGTTCTTAAGTTGCAGTTTAGACAGAGCTTTCCAAAGAGGTGTAGCAGGCCAAGATCAGATGGTGATCAAGGTGTATTTAGAGCAGCTTCAAGTTAGGGGCTCGCTGCGTGTCCCTTGATGGGGGTCTCCTTGGGGCGACACCAGACACATCACAAGCACAAGAGGTTGGCGTTTCCCTTGTAGTAGTGAGTAGTACTGTCTCTTCTTTACATCCTGCTACTAACCATCCATCTATCCTTCCCAACACACCCACTCACCTTGTCCCTTGACGTGAAGACAAAGTAGTCCTCCAGATGTGGCCACAGGTTCATAGACTCCTGGTTGGGCTTGTACTGTACGGACGGGCATCACAGGCCCGACATCCTCAGGGGGAACCTAAACCTTCCTTCCTTCTTCCCTCACCGTCTTCTTTTTCCATTGTAGTCACCCTTGTGAGATTAGTACACACTGAAGCAAGGTGAAGGGTGTGTGTCTCAGGTGGCATCACAATTTTCTCCAGATGTTATATTAATACAAGTACTATCTTTACATTGTGCATTTGCTTGTTTATAATCTTTGTGCATTTTAGACCATGTTAGATTACTTTACGGCATGCTATCTCTCTATTTTTGTGTTGTTGTTGTATCCATTACCTGTAACCCCAACCCCTTCAACTTAAAGGACATTTGGGTTTAACAGACCACTGGGCCCACTACTAGTCCATTACATTAACGTTTGAGTGTACTCCCAAGTCTCCCAGATTGAAATACGTACATATATTAGTGATCTGATCTCACACACACACACACACACACACACACACACACACACACACACACACACAGACACACAGACACACAGACACAGACACACACACACACACACACTGTAGGAACTCCGTAGTGTAAGGGTTAGCACGCTCGGCTCACCACCGAGAAGTCCCGGGTTCGATCCCCGGGCGGAGCGAAGACAGACGGGCGGTCTTCCTAAAACCCGAGCCCCTGTCCACCCAGCAGTGAATGGGTACCGGGTGTCAGCCGGGGGTTTGTGACCCCCCTCCCGGGGTGGTGGCTTCAGCCAACACTAAGAACTAAGGATGAATGATAAAATAAATGTTGATATGGAGACGGGGCCATACTGGCATTGCTTTGGCCCTGTAAAATACAACTAGATGAATACACACACACACACACAGACACACACACACACACACACACACACACACACACACACACACACACATATATATATACTCTCCGCAAGAAGGCATGATTGTTGACCTGCCACTCCTGCAGGACACCACAGGAAGACAGGATTGTTAGCCTTCTGCTTCTACTGGTTTACAAGGTCACAATCATTTAATTACATTCCATGCTAATTTTCTGCTAGATGAACTGGGTTTTGCATGCCCTCATTTACTTGCTGATCATCACATATATTATTATTTCTCATTAGCGTGCCCAGTCTCTTTTTCGACAAGAGAAGATCAAAAGGGAGGAAATGAAGAAAGAAATTGACACTTTGATGAATGGCAAGGCAGCAGGAGAGGATGGGATTACAGCAGGGATTTAAAGTATGATGAGGAAACTGTGGCTGAATGGATGCATAGGGTATGTGGGTTAGCATGGGAGGAGGGCAGGGTAGCAGGAGACTGGACAAAGGCATCATTATCCCACTACATATATAAGGGAAAGAGTAGTAGAAATCAATGAATGTGATATTTATAGAGGTATAAGTCTCTTGAATATAGATGGAACGACTTATGGAAAAATAGTGATGGAATGAGTGAAGAAGATAACAGAGAGGATCAAGGAGGAGCCGGGAGGGTTTAGTAAAAAGTAGGGTAGGTGTGGATCAGATTCATTCACTCAGTATGGCAGTTGAGAAAATTCCAACGAAAGGGAAGAGTTTGTGCTGCATTCATGGACCTTGAGAAATCGTATGACAAGATTGATTGACAACCACTGTGGGATGTATTGAAGGTGTGTGGTGTTGGTGGGATACTATTGAATGCTATGAAAGGTTTCTCCAAGGATGTAATACCATGTGTCTTTCGGCTTTTAACCAGGGTAGAACAAGAAGTAACGGATTCAAGCTGGAAAAGCGTAGATTTAGAAAGGAAATAGGGAAAAACTGGTTCACGAATAGGGTGGTGAATGAATGGAATGGTCTCAGTAGACAGGTAGTTAGTGCGGAGTCATTAGGGAGCTTTAAAGAGGAGCTGGATAGGTTCATGAATGGGGATGAAAGGTGGATGTAGGTAGTGTTAGGTGACAGGAACTACCACGTGTAGACCTCGCTGCCTCTTGTAGCTTCCTTATTTTCTTATGTTTTATGTCAGGGTAAATGGAGAAGTGAGTCAGTTTTGGGATACCAGGAGGTGTGAGGCAAGAATGTGTGTGATGTCCCTGTGGCTTCTTAACCTTTAACCTAATGCCTTTTTTTGAAGCTCCCGAACTGTCCTATGGAAAGAATGGAGGAGGAAAGAATGATCGAGTGAATACATAGATCTCAAACGGAACGTGAAAAAGAGAGTGGAAGACCAAGAGAGGAATGTAGAGATGGATTCAAAGAAGGGTTGAGTCACAGGGACATGAGCATCCAAGGAGGAGGAAAGTTAACCCCTTGAGACCCAGAACGTAATTTCCATTGTAATTTAGGTACCATTAGATGATTTTTAGTGAATATAAGCAATATTTTAGAGATATGACCTGTTTAGTATCCTTCTCGACTAACTAATTTGGTATATTAAGTTACTTTTCGTAATTTTATGGCTTACAACAGACTATTTTTTTTATAGCAAAGGAAAGATCTGGACGTGAAGGGGTTAATAGCATTGATGTGGTCTATAGGGGTCAGGGCATCAATGAGATTTAGAACCTTATGCAGTATGAAGCTGCTGGGGTAAATCACTGGCAATGGGCCTTGCTGTGGAGGAATCTTGAGATAACAGACTTCACATGGTAAAAAAAATAGTACGTATACAGGTTGAAGTTCCCAAACTCGGCATCCCAAGACTCTGTCTGCAACACCCAAAACTCGGCTATGGTTCTGGATTTTCCAAAACACGGCAGAACACCCAAAACCCGGGGCGTAGTTGCCGGGTCGGCCGCTAGGTGCCACCACACTAGGCCGCTTGGTTTCTCCCGCCGATTTGTTTGTTGTTATTGTTCAATGGTGTTGTGATTGTAGAGTTGTGTACACAGTTATGAAGATATGTGTATAAGTTCCATATTCCATTCTTTGGAATACCAGCACATGTTCTTGTACAGGTAAGCTCATACTGATTTATGTTTATACATATTCTCCTTCTTCCTCTATCTCAGTACATATTATATACCGTATTAGAATCCAAATAATTTTTTCCTGTGATTTTTTTCATGTGATTTTCATGCTTTTTTCCCCCTTAATATATCTACGTTCTAAAAGTCGGAAAATTCCATTACTCGGCTCAGCGCTGGTCCCGAGGTTGCCGAGTTTGGGAACTTCAACCTGTATCACTATTCAACCCAAAAAACATAGAACATGTGCGTTTGTACGTGTGAGTATGGGTATGGAACTGGATGTGAAAAATGGAGGCACACAGGCAGGCACTCATGTATATTATGATGTCAACAAAATTATAAAATGTCGAAAATATATGTAGGCAAAGAAAAAAAACTCCATGTGGTAAGAGGATGAATGTGAGCAAAAGTAGAGTGTGTGTGAAAAATGCTGTCGAGGATTTGTGAATTTAATCATTTCGATGTTAAATTTAAGTGCAATTATAATGTATTGTATTCGTAGGATGTGCAAATTGTATTTATTTGTGCGTGACCAATGTGTTTTGTGTGAGTGGCACCCCATCTGCCTGGGAAAAGGCCTTTTGTGTGAGAAATAATTGCTTAGGCCGACTTCCAGGAATAGCCATTGAGTTGCAGGTGATTGTGTGTTTCTAAACACTTAGATTTGTGTAGGAAAATGTTTTGTGCTTAGATTAGTCAATTGCAAAGTTAGGCTTTAAGTGTCCATCCAGTAGACATCAGTATTTGATTTCAAAGAAGTTAGAGTGGAACTTTATGCTCACAGAGCCTTCTTCCTCCTTCTTTTCAGCCTTCTTGTCTGCTGCATTTGTCTTCATTCAAAGTAACCATGGATGTTTTTGTTTTTACTTCCCTCTTTTTTAATGACTTTTCCTGCACAGAATGTGGATGTTAGTTTTTCACGATAAATTGTTCTTGTGATGCATAACATTATCCAACATATTAAGTCTTCCTTATTCTATCTTGGTAGTTCTAGAAACTTACCATCTAGTACTTCTCTCCTTTATTCCTGGTAGCATCATCACATGCAACATTCATTCCATGGTATAATGTGTTTAACTTTCTTGTAGAAAGGATGAAATCTACCAAGAAGGAATAAGGAGGTATGGGGGATCGTGGTTGGATTATCTGCTATGCACTACAGAAACAATTTACTGTGAAAATCTAATATCAAGATTCTGTGCAGGAAAAGTCACTCGAAAAGAGGAAAGTGAAAAAAATATATATAGGTATATATATTTTGGCTGCAGCATTAATGGGTTCTTAGTTTAAACTGATATATTATAAAACTGCTTTGTAGTTTTAATTTGAGTTTGACTTGAATTTAATCAAAAATTGATGTTGACTGACTTCATCAAACATAGATTTAGGCCTTTGCTTTATAAGAAACTTTCAGTCACTGTTATGGTATATGTATATTACATTTATTGATGTTTATCCAACAGCAATTCATGCACAATATATCCTTACATAGGAGTAAGGAAATTAAGCTGAACTTTACAAGTTTTAAAAGTTTATCATCAATGCATCAATAGGTTCCAAGCCAGCAAGCTTTGGTCAAACAACATTTGATCAACTATGTACAGGGAGGTCCCGTTATACGAGCATTCGGTATACGAGAATCCGATGATACGAGAGGTGTAAATTAGGGTCTATTTTCAATATACGAGATCGAAAATCCAATGATACGACATTAAAACTGGGGTGAGTAAAATTATCAAGTTCAAAATGCGGGCCCTACCACTCCCGGGCTGGACAAAGGGGGATTTGGTTGACCCCAGTGAGGTCACCCCTAGCAAGCCTTGACCTGAAGGGTAATTAAGCATATGGCGCAGCCTGACATTTAGGGGTAATTAGCAGGTGTGCGGCCCCAACCTTGGGACCGCAGTCAGGTCACCCCTAGCAAGGCGTGACCTGAAGGGTGATTAAGCATATGGCGCGGCCTGACATTTAGGGGTAATTAGCAGGTGTGCGGCCCCAACCTTGGGACCGCAGTCAGGTCACCTCTAGTAAGGCGTGACCTGAAGGGTAATTAAGCATGTGGCGCGGCCTGACATTTAGGGGTAATTAGCAGGTGTGCGGCCCCAACCTTGGGACCGCAGTCAGGTCACCCCTAGTAAGGCGTGACCTGAAGGGTAATTAAGCATGTTGGCGCGGCCTGACCTTTAGGGGTAGCCTAATTAGCAGGTGTGCGGCCCCAACCTTGGGACCGCTACACTACCTTCTCTTGTATCACGCGGCGTCCTCTACATTACAACGTCTTTTTTGCTTGTTATGCATGTTTTATGTTTAATTAATGTGCAGTTATGTTATTTTGTGTGCTATTTTCTCTTTCAGAATGCTTTTTCTACAGAATAGGTAGTACAGTGTGGGTTATTACCCACACTGTACTACCTATTCTGTACTTCTAGTCTAGACGCTGTGTGTTTGTTGTGTTTGCTATAGTTTATTTTAGCTTGAAAAACATGTATTTTTTTTTTTATTATTATTATTA